>WIQG01000544.1:0-69425 GCA_014925785.1 Mycena galopus ATCC 62051 | reverse complement strand
TGCATACCAAGGTTTTTTTTCACATGAGTAAACCTGTGTGGACCCACAGGTTACTCGCACTCGTGGTATGCCTTAGGTTGACTTTGACGTCCATTCCATGAATTCACCACACAAGGCTCACCACTCACAACTGGGAGGACCCACTATGATGCACCTCATTTCCATTCCAGTATTACATCATCTTTTCTCCATTTCCCCCGCATTTTCACCCACATCCAAGTTATTCCAGCAATTGACTATGCTTCTGTCGTTGCTAGTGACCAAGAACCATCAGTTATCAAGTTGAGAGGAGATGTGCATGATAGCATGCCAAGCCCGGAATTGATCCCATCAGCAGTAATCACATGTCAGGGGCTTTCACACCAGTTCCTTAACTGCTACATTCATCCTTTACACATGTCTCACACCATGGATCCCCCTCATACAGCATCCTTTCCCTGGAACCAGCTCCTCTTCCTGCACCTCATTATTTCAGTACACTGTCTTTGTTCCTGTTATCTCACATGCTGATTCAATACCTGAGATTCTCCCTTTCTTTCAGTTCTATATACATGTATTCCAAAATAATTCAATTGTGGCTATATTCATAATCTCACCCGGAAGTGCACCCAATATTCCCAGCAAATATGAGATGACTAAGAGTTTGTGAATACATCTTGTAAAATCCCCTATTTACATGGCCTCTGAGTTATTGAGCTTCTCCTTCATCCAACTGCACCATGTTCTTCAAAGAATGACATATCCTGGTGGCCTGCCAATGGTTGCCTCCCTCAATGCACAGCTACCCTGTTTTCACATCGGCACCATTGTTGAGCAGAAATGAACAGTATTCAGTGGTTGGCCGGCCTTGCTGGCAGATGCAGCAGCTAATGCACTGCCAAATCTTCCACTGCTAGGCTGATATCAGCACCTTTCTCAAGAAGGAGCTGTACAACCTCTCGTTCACCACCAAAGGAGGCCGCACCAGGGCAGTCCCATATTCTCCAGCTGCCAAGTTGATGTCAGCCCCTTTCTCAAGGAGGAGTTGCACAATCTCCAGTTTGCCTCTATAGGAGGCAGCACCCAGTGAACGCCCCATTTTCCAGCTGCTAGGTTGATGTCAGCCCTTTCTTAAGGAGGAGTTGCACAATCTCCAGTTTGCCTCTATAGGAGGCAGCACCCAGTGCACTGCCCATTTTCCAGCTGCTAGGTTGATCTCCGCCCTTTCTCAAGGAGGAGTTTCACAGTCTCCAGTTCACCTCCATAGGAGCACCCAGTGCACTGCCACATTTTCCACGAGCTAAATTGATGTCAGCCCCTTTCTCAAGGAGGAGTTGCACAATCTCCAGTTCGCCTTCATAGGAGGCAGCACCTAGTGCACTGCCCCATTTTCCAGCTGCTAGGTGATGTCGGCCCCTTTCTCAGGAGGAGTTGCACAGTCTCCAGTTCGTCTCCATAGATGGCAGCACTCAGTGCACTGCCTCATTCTCCACCTGCTAGGTTGATGTCAGCCCCTTTCTCAAGGAGGAGTTGCACAATCTCCAGTTCGCCTTCATAGGACGCAGCACCCAGTGCACTGCCCATACTCCACCTGCTAGGTTGATGTCCGCCCCTTTCTCAGGAGGAGTTGCACAATCTTCAGTTCGCCTTCATAGGATGCAGCACCCAGTGCACTGCCCCATTTTCCACTGTTAGGTTGATGTCAGCCCCTTTCTCAAGGAGGAGTTGCACAATCTCCAGTTCGCCAACATAGGAGGCAGCACCCAGTGCACTGCCCCATTCTCCACCTGCTAGGTTGATGTCAGCCCCTTTCTCAAGGAGGAGTTGCACAATCTCCAGTTTGCCTCCACAGGAGGCAGCACCCAGTGCACTGCCACATTCTCCACCTGCTAGGTTGATCTCAGCCCCTTTCTCAAGGAGGAGTTGCACAATCTCCAGTTTCACCTGCCAGGAGGCAACACCCAGTGCACTGCCATATTTTCCACCAATTGCATTTATGTCAGCACCTTTCTCAAGGAGGAGCTGCACAATCTCAAAGGGTCCTCTAGCTGCTGCAAGACTCAATGGGTTGCCATCTTCTCCCTCTATATTTATTACAGCTCCATTTGCAAGCAGATGTGGTACACATTCCCAATATCCTTGCTGGCAACAAATATACAAAGGTGGGAGGACTGCTGAATTTCAATCAATGAATAGATGAAACAGTGCATGGTATCCTTGACTGTCATCATTCAGCAGCTGCAGTGCCAGAGCAAGCAGGCTTTGTTTGTCATTGGAATATGATAGGTGATCATACCAATATTTAGCTGCATAATTTGCTAATGGATGATTGTCTACTGTCTTATATTCCAGAGGATGGTCACCAAAGTATGTAAGATAGCTGATGCAGGTCTGAGAAATGAAGGCATGTGAGAGGTTCTCTGTGAGATCACACTTGAATTTCTCTTTGAAATGACCAGATAGAAGGTAGTCTTGGACTGATGCATGAGCCAATGCGACTGACTCCCCCCTAACCTGAATGAGTCCAGCCAACCATTTGGGAATGGCAGATATGTTGGTCTTGCCTCGATTCATTTTATAAGTGTACTGCACTGGATTGGCAAAATCAAATGCAATTGCATCTGCAAGTCTGACAAGACCGATGGATTCACTCTCATCCCACTGGTTAGCATTATTGAACATTATCCACTGCAGGGTAGCTTCTGCATAACAAAAGTGTTGCTGGGGAACCTGTAGTATGAACCTGTCATATATCCCAAACAATCATTAGGCAGCTGGTCCAGAGCATTATCAAGGTCCTCATCCTCAGGGTAGATGTACTTGGAAAGTTCCACAAGAAGACATGCAGCCAAACGAAACCTGAGCAATCAGAAACTCAGTAGAGATGTAAGCTGAAAGCAATGAAAAAACTCACATTCCCCTGCTTTTACTTGTGATTCGGTCTGTGATTTGACTTGCATAAGGTTGCCAAGCTGCCAATTCAGAGTTGGTTTGAAGTTCACTGGCAACAAAAGACTGAATGTCTTCTTGGGTAACATTGAAATTCAGGCCAATCTGAGATATATCATTGAAGCCTTTTGTGAAGACATCCCGTGGTTGACTTGTAATCAAGAGGTGAAGTGAGGTCTTCGTCCAAGCCCTCAACATTGAGACTAGAGCCATAAGCCGAGTGAAATTGGTGCTGTCACACTCATCAAGTGCATCAAGAACAATATAGGTCTGTCCCAGCTCAGGAAGGAGTTTATACAGCAAACACTGGAGGTCTTCATATCTTGGCAATTTCTGTCCATTTGACAACTTGCAGTGTTCATCAAGAGTCTTGTAGGATGAGGACATTGGGCAGCGAGTTGGAGAAGAATTCGGCAAAGTGCAATTTCCACACTCTGAGTTGCTTTGTTCCTGAAGTCAAAATAGAAGAATGCAATAGCATGGTGATCGGCCGTCATTTTTTCCCTGTCTGCAAAAAGTTTTTCAACCACCATTGAACTGTAAATTTTGCCTTAGATGTGAAATTGCGGGAAACAATAACAGGTTTGACCTGAGCACACTTTTACCAGCCCCTGCTGCTTGATTCATTAGCTCTGGTTATTGAGTCGTGAGAAAAAACTTACAGGGTCCCTCAACCCACAGTGATCCTGCATTCTGCTCCCATTCCACAAACTTCTCGCTCTCTAGGAACCACTTCCCAGTGCCTTGCTTATGAAGCTGGGCTGTGTCATGTTGTTTTTGCTTCATGTCTGGAGGAGATCCCAACCATTTTTCAAGCTTCTCGCAAGAAGCTTCTCAAGTTGCGCAACTCTGTTCAAGTCAGTGCCATGATGCATGCATGAAATGAAAACAATGGGACTGACTCGAAGCTGTTGTTGCTGAGAATGTGCATTGGTCAGAAGAGCATTATGGCACGGCGAAATGGCACACTGACATGGTGACCGTGGGACCTCCCCCAAGACCCCCGGCACCACCCGTACTCTGGTCATGACTCTGTCCACCGGAGCCTCCTGTTCCGCCTGGGCAAAATAAGTCAGTATGTCGATGCCTTGCACAATTTCCCACCATAGATATAGTAGTTATTAGGCGGCGCCATCGTCGATGAGTAGACGCAAGGAATCCGTCACAGATCTATGTTGAAGCACCAATGATGTCAGCCACTGGTGAAATGTACACAGGGCCAGAACCGACCACAGAAAGTATGAGAATGATACGAGCAAGGAGGTGGGAGACAAGACGAAGTAGCGTGCGTGCCTCGTGGAAGCAGGATGGCAGCAGACATTTTCGCACGCCGAAGAGTTGTCAATAGTGCTGGCCAAATATGATATAAATACGACAAATGGCATATTGTATTCATATCCATATCATATTCACACTCAAGGGTCGTATTATATCTGTAACGTACCATATTCATATTTGATAGCTGAATATGAATATATTTTCAATATATCCAGAATATATTCTACCGAGCGTTAATCTTAATAAATCTGTGTAGTTAATTCCTTCTGCAAGCCCAGACTTCAGCCACTCCTTCATCACAATGTCCAATGAGACTGTCTCCGCAGTCATAGAGGCTCGAGAATCCGACAGTGTGTGTTTTAAACTGGAAAACAGACGTTCGACGGAAATACTGACACCGGGAATCGCGAGCATATCCTGCAAAACCCGTCCCATATATTTCAGGGTGCCGGAATTTTCCTTAAGCTTGTGGTAGTAGTGTTCTAAAAGCAAAAAAAAAGCTGAAACTTACCTTCCACCACGTGAGAGGATCATTGAAGTCAGGCGCGACAGGGGAAATGTTGCCGAAATACAGATCAATTTCATCTTTCCCATAGAGTGATGTGGCAAGAGTCTCGGAATCGTCGAGGTTTGCATCGCTATGGCCATTGCAAACACCAATTTCATTTCACTGGTACTTTCATCAGCAGGAGTGGCTGCGGTTTCCGAAGAAACATGCGGATCAGCTTTTGCATATTGCTTGACGATGTCGAGAAGCAATTTTCGCGCACGTATGGTGACGCTCGGGTCCCACTGCTTGCTCTGAAAAAAAGCCAAGGCGGATTGCAGGATGCCTTGGACATGCTTGGGGTCAAGTATTTTGAAAGAGGGCCATCATGGCGCGCAATTTGATAGGAGCGAGGGAGATTATCAATTGCAGTGAGGAGGGCGGCTAGATCATCATTGAAGGGCGCGGCCAGGGACAGAAAAGAAGAGCAGGACTATATAGGACCTTGGTCCGAAAAGTGGGAGATTAATGATGGCCGAAAAGGGAAAACGGCTCACCATATTCAAATATATTTGAATACGGTGACCCCATACCATATTATATCCATATTATATTGTATTCATATTCAGTGTATTCATATTCGGATGAGGTCCTTCAGGCCGTATCGTATTTGTATTAAAGTGAATATATTCAAAATATATTCAACCGTATTGTATTTTTGGCCAGCACTAGTTGTCAAATGATACCAAGTACCTGTACGGCAGGAAACCCTGGGCCGTTGTTTCCGAATTAATTCTGATGGCTTGGAAACTAGTTGATCACTATAAATATAAGGCCCCGAAACCTACACAAAAGACACGCCGAGCACCGTGACCTCGGCAGGTCGTTCTGAAGACTAATACTTGCCTAGTTTCGCTGAGCCAGGTCAAAATAACAGAGGAATTCACTGGCCGAGTTCACATTGAATGTGCGTGTAAGATCATTTTTACGTCGGGCTTGGCAGCTGGAATTGATATGAAGGCATTTTGACAAAGATCTGATCATGAGAGCGGCAAGAAATGAAGAAATCGGAATTCGACAAAAGCAAAGCGGAGTTAAAAGTAACAATACAGTCACTTCGGATCGCGAATCCCGCCGGTAAGAGCCCCCAAGACCGAACACCGGGAGCTTGAAAATTAAAAACTGTCGGCCGCGAGCCTCGAGGGAACCTCGCCGTGATCCAGGCATTGAGGCAACGAGAAAATAGGCGGAACTGTATAACTATAGAATTTGCCACGTTGCATTTCATAGCTATACCTGATCGATACTGCGGTTCAATTTTACTTCCGAAGCACTACAGATTCCAGAATTTGAGGCAGAATAATTGAGAGAATTGTGGTGGAATTTTTCAGAGAGAAACGGCGTTGCCCAGTGAACTTGAGAGAATACTATCTCTTCAGAGACAACAGCAGCAGGAAAGTTGGAGGAGGGAGAGAACTATTGTTATCGTTATTTGACACATTACACGAGGCGGCCGAAAGTCAGCCCGTGAGCGCCTATAAATTTGAGGCGTTCGTAGGCGTGAGGTGTCTCTCACCCTCCCAAAAACATCCAAAGTTCTTTGGACATTAATGTTCACATAATGTCTGCACCCCTACCTACCTTGTCACGGTGACTTCTCAGAATTGCCACACCAGATGAAGTTCCACACGTTCATTGGACGCAACTCTTGGATAAATCTCCGCGCACCTCCCTGCTCCTCTCGATCTTTCTTTTTGGGTTTTTCTTGTTCTCACCTTCGGGATAATGAGAAGCAACTTCACGCTCGTTGAGTGGGGGTATATGTCATGGATATAGTCATTTTGGACTCAACGACCATGAGTTCATACTGTGTTGGCTATTTCATATTTCCCTTGCCTCACTCCATGCCAATCCCTACTTCCCTCCTACCTACCATTTATTTATACTTATTTCAACATCCTTGGTATCCAAAGATACCAACCACCATTATTTCCAACTCCCTTTACTTTTACATTCCCATAGTTACGCCTGAGTATATAAACCGTGGTACTGGTGTCTCTTAGCCAAATGCAGACACCAACCAGCACCACATGGATCACCGGGGATCGCATGCCGCGATCTTACAGCAATGTTACGACAGCTCTCGGCAACAGACTTGGTTAAATTTTTGGTGTCTACTCTTCCAAAATCATCGCTGCAGCTTATCTGTCTACAAGCTCTGTCATATTCAGTGTTGCTCCAACATCCACATATCTTGGCAACATAGCAGCCAGAGTCAACCCAAGTCACGCATGAAGGAAGCAGGTCGTACCGTGATTTGACGAGATGCAACTCATGCTCGCAAGTTTCAAGAACTCACTGGAAATTCCAGAAAGATTGCCAAAATCTTTAAAAATAATATCCCCCTTACTAAATTGTGGAAGATTGCCTCAATTTTCCGAAGAATTTTTCGAAAGTTGATGAAAATTACTAAAAATTTGAAATTTTCGGAGACCCCTTGAAAATTTCTCGAAAAATAGCAAAAATTATCAGGGAGGTTTTTCCTGATGCCTGCGGCTTGTTTGCTTATTGTGTTCGCGTTTACATCAGAAAGCTAACGGGTTTCTAGTGAACCTTGGAATTGCTCCCATTCCATAACAGCCATCCAACACTGATCGAAGCTCTGCATCTTTTGCGAATCAGGGCATTAGGTGTATCAGCTGTTCTGGCATGAGAACCTTCTCCCCTTGTCTTATAAGACTGGTGACATCTGCCCGCGCCCACTTCCGCTGCTCCCTCTCTCTCCAGGGTGTCCAAGTAGTCTCCCTGGTCCTGCCATAGTGCTTGCCAATCTCATCCTCAGCGGTCTTCAGGACATTCAGGCGACGCGCTTTTCCCAATGTGTGTCCAATCTCCTTGCAGAGAAGAATATTTCTGATCAATCGCTGAACTCTGCAGTGGCTTCCAGTGCGATAATCGTCTCCGACCACAGTCCGTCTCGGTCTCCGCTTCTTCAAATAGGGTGGCACTCATTTATCTCATAGTCATCACGCTCGATGAAGAGGTCCGTGATACACTTGCCCCTTGCTTTCCACTGATGAGTTGCAGGTGGAACTGATATGGGTTAATTCTTCCAACTCGACTGCTGCATAGGCAATTGAACCCTTGTAGAAGAGCTCTTGGTCGACGGGCAAAGCTTTATTCGTAATTGTGCGTAAACTTTCCTGCTGCCCGCCGCCCATATCCTAACACAACTCTGCTGGAATCGCTACTACACCCTGATTTCGGTTGTGTGCGTTTCAATGGTGCTTCAATCTTACATCGCTCCAACTGACGGTTGCGCAGCATCAACAACTACGGTTAGTCCGTGAAACCCAGGAACTGCTGCTACTCACCAGTCGCATTACGTAGCTCTTTTCAGTTCCTCACTCACTGATTCGGTGCGTCCTTGATACTACCATTCTTGGCGCTATGCTTATACGGACCCTAATAGTTGTACGTTGATCATTCCTGCCCCGCTTGTTCATACGTTTATTCGCAGCCATCCTCCTGTGTTGTAGCTGTACGTGCCTCACTTTTCTTCCTTCCTCCTTCCCTCGCTTACGGCGGGGCCCTCGAGCCAGGTCTCCGTTTCTTTCAATGGCAAGGTTGGACTGGCCTAATCGCATGTATGATAGCAGAAGGTGAGCCTTCCTTCTATTTTTCCAACATCCCTCACTCCTCATTTCATTCAGTAATATTCCAAATGCGTCTCTACGCGCTGTATCTTTTAAACAAAAAAGTTCTTGCCCTCGTGGTGACCACGTTCATTCTTTCGTCGGCAACGTCCGCGGTGATAATGGGGAAGGTTCTGCATGGGATCTCAGGTTCGTCGCCTGAGTTCACTGAACAAACACCAAACATGTGAACTAATACAACCTGATGTCACACAGCTCACTCGCAGGAAATACCAGGCATGACGTTCTGCGTGCCCTTCGGCGTGCCGGGCTATTTCTTCGCGTTCTGGATCCCGATAATTTGCTTCGAGAGCCTCCTGTGCGGGCTGGCGCTGTATCGCGGATTCCAGACGTTTCGCGCCTCCGACTCCCTGTACCAATCCGGCAGGCACCTCGTCGCGATTCTCATCCGCGACTCGGTCCTCTACTTCCTCGTGTGAGCCTTGCTTTGCATCCGCCTCAATTCATTGTCCACCTCTGAATTCTGCATATTTAGCATGTTCGCGACATATTTCACCAACATGCTTGTCTGGGTCAGCGCTTCGGTGCGTGAATTTGCATTTCGTACTGTCTGCGAGGCTAATTGGCTGGTGCAGAGTAACCTGCTCGAAGCACCGATCGCCTTCTCCGTCGCGCTGTCTTGCTGCCTCGGCAACCGCATGATCCTGAATGTGCTCGAGATCAACCGGAAAATCGAGGAGACGTCCGCCGCCCGGAGGTTTCAAAGGAATCACTCCAGCCGCAAATGGGCCGTTCTCAGCCCCACTGACTTCCGGGCCAAAGCCTATCCATTAGCGCCCCAGTCCGGATTTCGGTCACCGCACGATAGCAATGTCGATGGGACGCAGAACGCGGAGATCGACTCGTTCGCCGCGTCTTCGTACCCAGGAAGCGACGCCGTGTCCCTCGGAGTCGGCTATAACTCTTCCCAGCCACCGACGCCCGCGTACCCATCGGGCACCTCGCATGCACTGGCGGCGGCGTATACCAGCTATGTGAATGAGACCATCGATGGTCCCCCGCTGGGCTTACCGCATGCCGACGCGTTGGAGTACAATCTCATCGACCCCGTGCTCAGGTCCCCGTCGCCCGTTGCGCAAGACTCGGCCAGCGGTGCCAGACCGGAGGGGAGCATGTGGGACGGACGCATTAATGTCGGATTGCAGCGATAGGAGTCCCGGACCTTCTCCGGGCTAGTGCAGAACCATGCGACCACTGACATTGTACTTTCGATTTTTTTTTTGAAACGCGTCGCCCTTTTGCTAATTTGACTCACCCTATGCGGCCGGCCAGCTGAAAATAAGCCCATGAGCGCCTAGAAATTTGGGGTGTTCGTAGGCGTGAGGTGGTTCGTAGAATTCTCGAATGACACATTCGAAGAACGCGAGGAACCTGAGTGTCACTCGGTCGCGCCTGAACCTCAGTGCAAATTGCCCAGAGTTGATTGAAATTTGAAAAGCGTCTTTGTTGCCTGCAACGTAGGAATTTCCCGACGAGTGCATGGACGAGTGAGATGAAAGTTGACGGCAGGTTGAGGAGCGTGATTTCGGCCGAACAACGAGCCCGATTTACACCATCGCTCGCTAGAGGATGGAGTTGATTATTCTTATGATGGCTGTACGTAACTGACACATCCCGTCCGGAACACGTTCGATAATGGCTTGCGCCGCCTGAAGGCTGCTTCTACCACGGCACACGCCGCGGCACGCAAATGCGTGCCCCGCCACTCGGCCGCGACAGCCCAGCGGCTCAACTTCATCAGCACTCGTACATTCAAGCTTTTTCTATCGAGCTTAATTTTGATGTGATTCCTTAAACGAAAGCGTCACCGCGACGGAAACTCACAGAACACGTTGGAGGGACAGCAGAGTCCTGGTTCGAACGGGCGAGATCACTGGTGTCCAAGTACCAACCAGGTACATATTTAACATAGACGAAAATACTTATCCGGCGAGGATTTAGAAGGTCGATGTGATTCTCTTTGGACAGCCCCGCAGAGTAGGGTGAGTATTTGATCTCTTGTAATCAGGAAGCTCGACTTCCCATGTTGGTCATGGGCACGTCTTTTGAGCCCTCACGGACATGCGAGCGCCGGATGATTTAAAATCCAAACCTCAGTAAACGTAATTTCTTGCGCATCACAGTGTTTAAAGGTTTGCACGGTCAACTCTATCGAAAGGTTAGTTTACTTCCAGGGATCTGAGTGCCGCCGACCGATGTTTAGATTCAAAGTACTACTGTGGATCTCAAAATTCCGACCAGACTATTTCTGCTAGATATTGAGGTTAAGATCGAATTCAGGCATGTGAGTGGTATTGGAAGTTTGGAACGTACCTCTTTTTGAATCCTCAAGTAACTTGCTTAGTTAGTCTTTCTCCTCTAAAGTTGACTCGGCCACATCCATTCACTGACTCCCGCTCATTCAAAAGCTCGTTTCAAGTCTCTGTTTGCCGGATGCCAGTAGGTCTTCACTCATGGGTGAAAATCTTTCCGGAGTAACACTCGCTTCGACTTGGGCCTTGACAGCACATGTAGTACTATCATACTCGATCAATTCAGGTATGTTCCTTCTGCACCTTTCATTCTCTGTTCTCACACATGTGTAGGTCTGTTCAGTAATCCCTGGTTAGAGCACGGTCAAGTCTCCGCCTGATAGAAGTCTAGCATCTGGACCAAGAACAAATAATTCCCATTTGACGAAGTACTGTTTCAAAGTGATTTTTCTTTCTGTCTACAACACTTGCGGGAGAGTTGACCCAAGGGATGCTCGTCTTATTCAAATCTGGCTAAACTCGACGCGCCCTTGGTCAGACAGTACTATAGTCCTACTAATTTCCTACCTCTTGCAGTTCCCATATTGAGATTATGGTCTCTATACTCAAGTTCTGTTTCCAAATCATCTTTTGGATCTTTCACTGATCACACACGAGAGATGAAATCGCCGAATGAAGCACGAGCACACTGTCTCCCGACGAAAATCTCCGTGGTTCTTGATTGAGATCACGGATAATGTATTTCCATTTCTGACTAGTAGTTGTCATTGTAAACTCAGGACCCTGCCCCAGTGTGCTGGATATTGTAACTTTGTGGAGGTCCAGTTGAAGGGGTGTGTACGTGGTACTTGCCAAGAAATCACACCGTTGCAGTAGCTGCACGGCAGGAGATGAATAAAATTGCCAACTTCGTCGACGCAAGGCAAAAATACAAGCTAGAGCAATTCAAGTTCACACTCCGAGTCAGTTTTCGGGACCATTTTTTTTAGCAAGGCTGACATGGCCAACGACGCATTAAGACATTGTAGAAATGAACTGCGGCCGCCCTTCGGATCAATCCCTTTGAAAGTCAGCAGCGACGGAGATTTGAAAGCAGCCTGCCGCGGCATCGGCACTTCTGCGTAGACGGAAGCCGATCAATTTCCGCGATTTCCGACAACTCCTGTCTGGCCTGCCACTTTGCGCCGCCTTCCCTTGAGCTATTACGTCATGCCATCATAAGAATAATCTACTCTCTTCTCCGCTCGCTACGCTGGACGGTCACACGGTCGATTTCCCTCGCCACCGCGATAAAAATCTTGTTTACACTACATACCTCGAATCGAGGTCCTCGATGTGCTTCCTTTCCCCTTTCCCCTCCTTCCCTCAAGCCTAAAGTCGCCATGCAGACTGAAATCCAATCGTCAAGGCGCTCGGACTTCGTGAAGCTCGCTCGCGCAGCGTCGTGCCTTCAATGCCTTTCGTCTTCGACCGCGCACACGATCCGGCCCGGTACCACTCGACATCTCTCTTTTGTCATGTAACAGGCTCGGAATCCTGAAGTGGCGAAATCGAGGACGCCAGTCGCGGTCCATGCACGTCGGCGGCGATCGAGTCTTGTGCACGGTGCTCGAGGCGACACGTTTCTGGCGCCAGCGTCCACCGGCATCGACTGGCCATCCCCTCATTGCTCCGACCTGCGCGAGCGCGCAAACCCGAGGCCCCGGCCAGTTGCACAAGTGGATGAATCTGCCTGCAGGTTTGACTCGGGATCCCCAAGGCACCCCCGTCGCCCTGCAGCTCCTCTGTGCGCCGCCGATGCTGCACCGCTGTGGGCAGGCGCTTCTCCACCCACTAGCTCGACGTCGACTTGCTCTATACGTCGCCGCGGTCGTCGCAGGAATTTGCGTGCGGTCGGCTTACCTGCCGGCCACCCCGCTGCACTCCCCGCTCATCTCCCACCCAGTGCCTCTGCCCACAACATGCCACGAGAGGAGATGGATCCGATCACGCGTACCGTGATACCTCCAACCCGGTTCGTCCCCCTCGCCTCCGCGCGCCTCGTGTGAGGCACGTACTCGTGATGCTGGAGCGAGGCGCAGGGTGTGGCGATCTTCTTCCTGCTACGCGCAGTGCTACCTGCGAAGCCGGCGTCAAGCCGATCCTCGAAATGGATCGCGTCCTCGTCCTTGACGAGATTTGTCCCCGCGCCTTGACGACATCTGTACATGCATTTCCCATTTACCTTTCTGGTAAGTACATCTAGGTCGAGTGCTACTTAGATAGTGTGTACTTCAAGTAAAATACGCCAATACTTGATGTAGTGCGTACATATTCAAGAGAGGCAGTGCAATGAAAGAGGCCAATGGCGCTGCTGCAGCCTCGCTCCCTGTTATCGTCTCAGACGCAACGAGCTGAGGACGAGAGTACCGCGGAGCCTCCTGCATCAGGCGGAAAAGCAGGGAGGAGGCCGAGTAAAAAAGAGAGATGCCGGAGTCGCGCAGAGGGAGATGGAGCGTATATGGAGCCGCGCACGAAGGTAGGATGGACAGACAGATGAGGAGCTGCTAAGCCAGCCCCGTTCACTATGCTGTCGGCGTCTGCTACGATTTCCCTCCTGAACGACAAACCCTGGGCAGCTCAGCACCCGAGCAGCAGCACAATGCCCACCGCCCATCGTACTCGTGCCCCAGTCGCGTCGCCGGCACGATCCGCGCGCCAGTCTACCTACTCGGCGATTGCGAGGGGGATGTCGAGAGAAGTAGGGCGCACGAAGCACGCGGTGTAGCACCTCGGTGGGACTGGATGCACGCCGAGTGCGAGAAGATTCAGCAGGTGACTTTCGGGGAGGGCGAGTCGGGGGAGGGAGGCTATGGCGGGCGGGCGACCGATGCTATGCGTGCCTTCCGCGCGTTCGAATGCAAATTCTGGCGCCTGAGTCGCGAGCCATGACGATGGGCATCCTCCATCTCCATTTCGGGCCGTGCATGGTGATCGGGCTACCGCGGAGAGTCAAGGGCTCCCGCTCCTTGCCCGCACCAGTGCGCAAGTCAGAGGCGAGGGTGAATGTAGTGGAGGTACAGGTGGCCGAGTACGCGCGGGTAACGGAAGAGGAGAGGGAGCGGCTGAGGTGAGAGGTGAAGCGCGCGGGGCAAGTCGTGCGCGACCGGAACAATTATATGGAGGGGAAGGGTGCTTCGTGGCTTCGACACGAGCGAGCTGTTGGCGAGGAGTGGGCTTACTTAGTGCGCAGGGAGCCGGGCGTCGTAGTCAGAAATGACAGTTGCGCGCGGTGCGCGCCGAGCAGCACAAAGGGCATTCGTTCACGTAGCCCCCCGCACAAGGCGCGCGGAGCGCAATCGCCAGTGAGGGGGACGAAACGAGTCTCCATATCACCCGAAGCGTCGTCGACGTTAGCGCCTCCAGCGGCATGTTGGGGGTAAGAAGGGATGCGAGGGAGAGGAGCGGTAGGCGAGGAGCAGGCGGTAAAGCAACTCGTCGCGGGCATAAAGTTAGGCGGCTGGGAGAAGAGGCCACAGCCTCTGGAGGGGAAGCCGCTGTCTAGGGCGATGATACGTCGGCGGCGCACACGAGGTAAGGTGTACACGGACATGTGTTGGTCCTGAGGGAGCGCGACGGAAGATAGAGTCCCTGCCAAAAGAATCGATTCGGACGTGCGAGGAGCCTCGCAGCCGGCGCTCCGGTAACAGGAAAGGCCTCGTGGTAGGTCGCAGACGTTGGCGCCGGAGTGGATGCGCCTCGGGAACATTGAGCGAAGGATCCGAACGCATGAAGGAGGCCGATGGGGGCGAGGCAAATGCACCACCGAGCGATGGTGGATACAAGGCTGAGCACGCAAGGCCCCGTCTGCGGCCGACGAGAACGGCAAGGGGGGAGCGAGTGATAACTGTGGACGCGTAGGATTCCACAAGGATCGTAGGTCGTGGGCTGATGATACGAATGAGCTGCTGGATGAACTAACAAGAAGCGTGAGTGGAATATATCCAAGGTAAGAGAAAATAGAACGCACAGGAGCCTTGGGAATCACACCGACAAGCTTCTGCGCGCCCAGAAGCGTACAGGACTTTCTAGATACACCGTAGTCCAGAGAGACTGGACGAAGCATTTATCAGACCGCAAACAGAGTGGATTTGGCGTTATGAACTTACCGAGCATCATTCAGTTCTGAAGTCAGTGTACCTCTGCGGCGTTGACTGGGCAGGTTTTGCGCAGACAGCTGGACTCGCCATGCCCGCAGACGCGCACGAATCGTCAGAGACGTCAAGTCGCCTCCAGTCAAATTTCGAGTCGAGTCAATGGTTCACCAGCACGCGTGTATCCATCCAGTCCGACGCATGAGAGAGATAGAGCTGACGCGGCCGTTATTTTTGTGACCTTCAAAGAGCAACGAGTTTGAGAAAGGCGGTCACGGAGAAATCGGAATCGTCGGCTTCTGTCGGCTCCGAAATTGTGTCCACTTCAGGAAAGCTGTGTGCTTAGGGGTCTTTGACCCCCTTTGTCCCGACCATGACCACAATTCCGCAGGAGCTCCTGGAGGCCATTGTTCATGAGGTAGACGACAAGGATTCCCTCAAAGCATGTGCTCTTGCCTCTCGGGACCTCCTCCAAGTGAGCCAGCGCTCTCTTTTCTGTACTTTGTCGCTCTCGAGCCCCAATTACGGCGGGGTGTGCATCGGCCTTTTAACAACTTGCTTGTTTGGGCTTGTACAAGCTTGTACAAGCCAAAAAAGCCGACCAGCCGACCAGACCGCAGGCTGAGATGAATTTTTGACCAGTACAAGCCAGACAAGCCGCACAAGCCAGAAAAGTTTACAGGTCTTTGACAAGAGCCACAAGCAGTATAATATTTTCAATAAAAGCGCGGATACATATGGTACTACGTTGGGCAGAGCAACACGACAAACGTGCAATTGACGCGTAGCCACGGCGCTTCCACGGTCAGACGCGCAACACCCGTCCATCTACAAGCTCTCGGCAGCCCAAAAGCAAAGAAAAACTCACCTTTATTGCCCCCTGCCTGGTACTCTTATCCAGCTCCACTGCCCTCGTGGTGCTCGATCGGAGGCGCGCAAGTATTGGATAGGAAGTGCACTAAAAGTACGGAGGAGTGAATACTGAGTGCAATGCCGATCCAGCTGTGCGGAACGAAATAAAAGGCGCCAATGAGCACCCAGTGAGAGAAGCGGCAACAGACGCACAACTTACAAACATGATGCTTGCGGCTCGCAATCCTACTGTTGGCGGCCCGGCAGTCGAAACAAGTCTACATATAGATCTATATATCGAGAAAATCAGTGCGAGTCCGAACGGCAGAACACTTGCTTACCAGCTCTCAATCGTGGGCACCCATGTTTGCGCAGATTCGATCCCCGGTGCTCAATTCAGACCTAAATTGGTAGGGATCACCCTAAAGCCCCAGATGAACACCCGGCCGGCGACAGAATGAGACGAAAATTCACACCTACACAACAGCTTTGTCTGAAACTGTGGGCCGTATGTACTGGTCCGCCTGCGCGCCGGTCGGGTTAAAAGAGGTGTCTGGCGGCCATGTTCTTGAAGATGGAGAATGTGAGCGTAGATGGAGCGCCAGCGACCTCGAGAATGAGAGGCAGATGGGCGACGAGGTGGGAGAGAGAGCAGAGGGTTTATTGACAGATGTTGTGTAACCTTCCAAATCCGGTCATCAACCACTTTTTTTCACGCACGTGGGCGTCCATATGGTCTGTGCGTGGATTTAGGGCTGGTGTATCGGCAACGGACTTAGCTATTTTCATCGCTTTTCTCCCCACTTTTTTGGTCCAAAGATTTTTCTTCCCTTTGCTCTTTGTAGTGTGCAGCACTGAAGTAAATACCACGCTCCAGTGTTATTTCATATTCCTGGGTCATTTTCCGTCCCTTCGCAGCTCATAATAAATCCTCGAAGAAATGACGAATATTCTTCTTGTTGGTCTTGTCTGGCTTGTCGGACTTTTCGGGCTTGTGCGCAAGAGAAACAAGCCAAAAAAGAGCCGAAAGCCCAAACAGGAAATTGCTCAATCACTGATGTGCACTCTCCTCACGGAATCTCCTCATATCAACGGATATACAGAGAGACTGATCTTGGAGATCTCGACGAACCGTTCAAGCTCCCAAGATCTCGAGCTCCTTCGGAAAGTCTTGCATAAATTGCCCAATGTTCGCAGTTTCAAGATTCATGGCTCCCCGCGCTGCGATTGGGAGAACCCCCTCACCCCGGTGATCCTCGATTTCATGAATCGCGCTTGTTTGGCCCATTTGCGGATCGAAAATTTCGTAAACCTCTCCCTCTCTGCGCTCCACACTCTCTGTGCCTCCGCACAAACTCTCTCCTTTGCGGCGGTTTGCATGGACCCCGCTGATCGAATTTTGCCGGCTCCCGCTGCTACAAGAACCGAGAATCTACTCCTTTGTCGGGCAGCGGAGACGGTCTGTGATGCGCTCATGCTCCCGGCATTTGCCCATATCACGATGAACCTGCGGAGGTTTTGGTCTCGGATATCAGACCCACGCCCGGGTGCAATGATTTCTGCTGCTGCGCGTACTCTTGAAGAAATTCATCTTGAATGGAGATGTACGTGGCTTTTTCACATCTCGTCCCACATTGGTCCAACTTTCTTACTCTGGTGTTAGATGTACCTCATACCTTGATTCCACTCCAGCTCCCCGCACTCCGCATGCTTGACTTCTGCACTGTGATCATTTCGGCGGAGACATTACCTGCAGAACTCTCGGTGTTGGTTGCACTCTGCTCTTCTTGCTCCACAACACTCCAGGAGATCCGCCTTACATGTCTCGTCCGCCTTTTGGGCAACAGACGCCCCTTTTTTATGCCAGCCACTATGGCGACGCTCAACTCGGCTCTGGGCAGTTGTACGGAGTCCCCGCGTGTGACTTGGCACCTCTTTTTTGACCATGTAATGCGCGCCGGCGAGGACGAGAGTGTTCACGTCCAGGAATTTGTTGCGGTTCTGGGGCGGGCACTACCTGCGGTGTATCGGGATCGAAAGGTCGAGTTCGTCCGTGATGCGTACAGGGTTGAGGTAGACTTTGATGCATGGCCCGCTCGCGGAAGGTGTGTCTCAATGAGTCCCCTAATTAATATCACTCATCTCCTGTTTCATGTAGGCGGTTGGGAACACATTAATGGTCATGTATATGCAGACACTCGATTCCCAATGGTTATTTTTCATCTGCTTTGCGTCAGAGATTGATTGGTCAACTTGGTTTTCTTTCTTCGCTCAAAGATTTGGATACTCCCTTATTATAACCAATGGATGAGTGTGGGATCTGACCCAAGATTTCAATCTTTCCTGTCAAATTTCAACCCACAGCGATGGCTCTCTCCCTCAAAGACTCTGCTTCGCCTTCAACTTTTGGTCACTACTCTGGCCATGGGCAACATCTTGTGGATGCACACCTTACCTTAATTCTGTCTGTCTATATTATCATCCCGTCCTTGGCGGCTCTCTCGATCGATTCAAGACTCTGAACTCAACAGTAGTGACCAGCCTGAATGCGGATCCTTCCTCCGGAATTTTCAATGCGCAGTCCAAGATATAACTGCACTCGAATCCCTTTATCATTGCTGTTGTACAATCTGTAATGGATATGCTAATGTGCAGCAGAAACCCACAACTCTGGGCTGGCCTCAAGCTCTGGCTTTGTTGGGAACATTACTTTTGTGGTCTTGACCTCGTTCTGCAACACCAAATTTTCTTCAAGATGGCCTAAAGCTGTAATTGGTTTCCTATGTCCTCGTTGTTGTGCGAATGGGCCCCGCTGTCGAAAAATGCCAGTGATTAGTGGAATTTAAAGAAAACAAACACAGAACAGAAATCATTTCAGTGGAGTGGTTCAGTGCTAACAAAAGGGTGCGTTCGTTGAGGGGGCGTGGATAAAAGGACAACATTACAGTAATGAACATGTGGCTGCTGTAGAAATAATGCGCCAAAACCGAAATTCAGCGCCTAGGCCACCATGGGAACATCACGTCAATCCCGAACTCTTCCACCACTCGATTTTATTGTGATATTTTCCCACCTTTTTTTGTTGAATTTAAAGCAGCTCAAAAACGATTTTTATATGCTCTTTGAAGGCATGAACAAATTGAGGTGTTCACTGGCCTGGGATCAGTTAGGAGAAGATTCGGTCCGAAAACTGTGCGATTGACCTATGCTACACTGGTCACCAAATTTCATACAACCTACAGGCTACATACTTGTCTCGGGCCACCTAATAGGCCCGGCGGCTACGTGGATGGAGCGAGTCCAGAGTGCTCCGTCTCTGCGACGGTCCCATGTGCCCATGCCGGAATCAGTGTAGCCGGGGGAGTCACGATTCCGACAGCCTCGTTTCCGTAAATTGCCTCTGCACGTCGGCGAATTCTGAGAATTGCGGAGAGTACTGTGCAAGTAAGTATCAGTCAGGACTATTTTTCCGTGTTCCCAGAAAAAGCCACGGGTCGACAAACGTACATATCGCCAGGATGGCTACAGGAAGGATGAGGTCGAGTCCGAGAGGCACGCACTGAGAGCGCAGGAATTTATCAGCGACACATGGGGGCATCACTGTCTCCGGCGCAAACAGGAGCATGGTGGCTACAATGTCTAGACATCCAACAGTCAGTGTTGAGCCACTTGAATGTATTGTTAGATCACCCACGCACCTGCCATGAACCCGGAGAGCATCACAACAACCAGACTCTCAATATGATTGTCGACACGGGAGAGTTTGAGGTCTGCGCGTGAGGTAGCTTTGGTACTGAAGGTCAGTTAGCTGACCTCCCGCAAGAAGAATGTAGGATCAAACGCACAGAGAGTGCATTCTCATGAAAGCAAATAGCATGAAAGCGATCAGGAAGACTTGAGACCACGCTTATTGGGCACATTAGATCATTTCTGAGGATCCGGAGGCAATGGAGGGACGTGCCTGTGTCGCCGAGTCCGTAGTTATGCATTGTCCATGAGCTTGAGAAGAGTTGAGCTACACTGAGGATTGAGATAAGCCCTGGATGCACAGTAAGTATTAGTAGCGGGATAGTGGAAAGTTATTCGGCGGACTGTAGCGGCTAGCGAGGGACAGGAATACGCTTGGCATAATGGTGGTGAGCAGAGTGTCGAGACAGTGCCTCATGATGGCGATGGTCTTGTCAGTGAGGCGGTGCTCACTGATCTGATGATACTCGTACATTTCCGACAAACTTGTGTGACTTACCACGTTCTTCGATCCTCGTCTGAGTGTACAGGCTGAAGTCGATTTCTTCGTCTCTGATGCGTGCGGATTGCTGTATTAGTAAAAGTGTAATGCAGGGCCTCTTTCACATCTTGTCTGCGGGAGTGCGCAGATTGGGTACGAGGCGGCCGGCGAGCTCGACACGGGAAATCAGCGGGTGACTCGGAGCACTTATAAATCTGAGGTGTCGTAGCTCTGAATACTCGTTTTTTTGCAGATGGGAGAAGTTGGAGTGTTGCTCGATTAAAGATTTTGCCTGAAAGCAAGCAAGTTGCCCCAGAGTTGATTGCAATAAATTTGGAAAAGGGCCTTTCTTGCTTGGAAGGTAAGAATTCCTCAATGAGTATATGATTAGAGTTGGTGGCAGGTTAACTTGAAATTCGTGGCAGAAGGCAGGCAGAAGCCACGGGATTTCGGGCTTCCGCGGCCGACGATTCCGAAATATTTGGTAGCGCTCACATCTTGCTCACATCCCCTTCTCGAACCGGTGAATCATCGACTTGACTGGAATACTATGCTAGGCGGCGCGGCTGCGACATCTCGTGCGATTCAAGGCGATTCGTATGGTCACGTTGCTCAAATGGCCATGCGTCTCCAGCGCTGACTCGAGCACTGAATCCCCGGCATTCGACACAACATGCCATCGTCTCTTGCGCTTCGCGCGCCATGGTCGGTGTTTTGCGAATGTGTGGGGCATGGCGATTTCGGACTCTAGCGCTCTAAGGAAAATGCCTAGCCTACGCCGCAGAGGCAGACTTGGAGACTCTAAGTGCGCTGCCTCGGTGAGTCCGCGACATGCGAATTCCACTCTGTTCCGCCGTCTGACGAGTGCATCGGCCAGTTTGTGGACTCCTCGTTTTGCGAAGTGCCGCGTCTTTTCTGGACGACTGCATGCGGAAACTTGGGATGTTGGGCCGACACACGGACCTGCCTAATTGGGAGATCACGTGTGGGTGCGGCCATCACGGCAAGGCGTTGGTGAGATGTTGAGCGCGACGCGACCAAGTCGTTAAATGAGGGAAATGAACTCCTGAATGCTCAGAAATGAGGGTTCATTGGGTTAAACTGAAGGGATAGATATATAGATGAATGGTAACAAATTATTTGAGGAAGGTACACTATTTTGGGCCACTTCGAATAAAGGAACGTAAAAAATCAAAGACCGAAACTATCACCCAGTGGCAAGACAAAATAGGATCGAATACTCGCAGCTTGACCTCCAGTCGCTCCAGTGGCACCAGCGGCTGAAGCGGCGTGCGGGATAGAGCTCGGGACCTCGGGTGGCAATTGAAGTGGCACACCTTAAACCGCGATCCTTTCGTCCAAGTGAATGAATTATATATACAGGGGTACTGGGAGCCAAGCGGCAGGATGTAAGCGCCGGATGAGGGAAGGAGAGGTATGAGACAGGACGAGGTGGTGGTGGTTGTTGTGAAAGGACGCATTTGATGGTTCATTGTTCCCTGCCGTGTGATGGCCGCTCGCACGTGAGGTTCTCAATTAGGCAGGTGCGTGTGTTGGCCCAAATTCCGGAAACTTGTCGAGGGAATTGATTTGCAAGGCTTTTGTGCGTCTGGTCTTTCTTTCCCCGCGTTGGATATAACTTACAGATGATTCTGTTCGCTCATCCATACCCTCCGCATTATCGTCATGCCACCTGCAATTGTCATCGACGCGCGGGCTAGCGCGCTTCCTTGCGGAGTACTATGTTAACAAATGTTCCCCTTCGTCGGTCGGATCAGCCAGACGATACCTCCGTCGGTGCGACGCAAAAACCTGTATATCCGACGCATCGCCGGGCGTCCACCCTTCCATGCATCATTGCTAGACGAGCTACCCTAAACCGTGGTTTTCCCTCCATCGGCCTTTTAACAACTTGCTTGTTTGGGCTTGTACAAGCTTGTACAAGCCAAAAAAGCCGACCAGCCGACCAGACCGCAGGCTGAGATGAATTTTTGACCAGTACAAGCCAGACAAGCCGCACAAGCCAGAAAAGTTTACAGGTCTTTGACAAGAGCCACAAGCAGTATAATATTTTCAATAAAAGCGCGGATACATATGGTACTACGTTGGGCAGAGCAACACGACAAACGTGCAATTGACGCGTAGCCACGGCGCTTCCACGGTCAGACGCGCAACACCCGTCCATCTACAAGCTCTCGGCAGCCCAAAAGCAAAGAAAAACTCACCTTTATTGCCCCCTGCCTGGTACTCTTATCCAGCTCCACTGCCCTCGTGGTGCTCGATCGGAGGCGCGCAAGTATTGGATAGGAAGTGCACTAAAAGTACGGAGGAGTGAATACTGAGTGCAATGCCGATCCAGCTGTGCGGAACGAAATAAAAGGCGCCAATGAGCACCCAGTGAGAGAAGCGGCAACAGACGCACAACTTACAAACATGATGCTTGCGGCTCGCAATCCTACTGTTGGCGGCCCGGCAGTCGAAACAAGTCTACATATAGATCTATATATCGAGAAAATCAGTGCGAGTCCGAACGGCAGAACACTTGCTTACCAGCTCTCAATCGTGGGCACCCATGTTTGCGCAGATTCGATCCCCGGTGCTCAATTCAGACCTAAATTGGTAGGGATCACCCTAAAGCCCCAGATGAACACCCGGCCGGCGACAGAATGAGACGAAAATTCACACCTACACAACAGCTTTGTCTGAAACTGTGGGCCGTATGTACTGGTCCGCCTGCGCGCCGGTCGGGTTAAAAGAGGTGTCTGGCGGCCATGTTCTTGAAGATGGAGAATGTGAGCGTAGATGGAGCGCCAGCGACCTCGAGAATGAGAGGCAGATGGGCGACGAGGTGGGAGAGAGAGCAGAGGGTTTATTGACAGATGTTGTGTAACCTTCCAAATCCGGTCATCAACCACTTTTTTTCACGCACGTGGGCGTCCATATGGTCTGTGCGTGGATTTAGGGCTGGTGTATCGGCAACGGACTTAGCTATTTTCATCGCTTTTCTCCCCACTTTTTTGGTCCAAAGATTTTTCTTCCCTTTGCTCTTTGTAGTGTGCAGCACTGAAGTAAATACCACGCTCCAGTGTTATTTCATATTCCTGGGTCATTTTCCGTCCCTTCGCAGCTCATAATAAATCCTCGAAGAAATGACGAATATTCTTCTTGTTGGTCTTGTCTGGCTTGTCGGACTTTTCGGGCTTGTGCGCAAGAGAAACAAGCCAAAAAAGAGCCGAAAGCCCAAACAGGAAATTGCTCAATCACTGATGTCGGCACCATTTGGCACACTCCCGACAAAAATTCTTGTTGTATTACTAGTACCTCCATGTGCGTCACTTTCACTTTCCTTCCCTCCAAGCCTAATGTCGTGCAGACTGAAACCCGCTTTTAATCGCCAAGACGCTCGAACTCCGTGACCCTCGCTCGTGTCGGCTCACCCGCGCAAGTGTGCTTAAGCACCGCTCGCCATTTTCTTGCTCCAGCTCTTACGGTGCAGGCTCGCGTCGTCGTGCCTTTGGTACCTCTTGTCGACCGCGCGTACACGATCCCGTCCGCTACCGCTCGACATCAACAGGGTGAAACCGAGGACGCCAGTCACGGCCCATGTCCATCGTCGGCGATCGATTCCCCCGCGCGGTGTTCCAGGCAGCACGTCTGTGGCGCCAGCGTCTACGGGGATCGGCTAGCCATCCTCCGTAAGCACCCGGTGGCTCCGACCTGCGCGCAAACCAGAGACTCGTCCCATCGCTAAAGTGGACGAGTCTGCCCGTATGTCCGACTCCCCCGCCGTCGCGCTCCCGCAAGACAAGCACCCGTCGCCGTGCCCGCCATGCTGCACCCGGTCCGCAGAATCTTCTCCTCCCATCTCGATGTCCCCTATATACGATGCCGGCTTTCTGCGCGACGCCGCCTCGACGTCCTCTCAGCCTCTCCCGACTTGATGCCCATCCTCAGTCACTTTACCGCCTGCTCGTCGCCCACCGCTCCCGCGCACTGGTTCCCAACCTGCCTCTGGAGGAGCTGAATTCGACGGCGTGTAGGGTGATACTTCGAACCTCGTCTCGTCCCCTCACCGACAATCGGGCTCCGCGCGCCCGTCCGATGTGCATGCATGCTCGGTGCCGGGGGCGCATGGTACAACGTACGCGGATGAATGGCCTTTGTCCTACTCGATGCACGATGCACACCCGCTACCCGCGAAGCCGGCGTCATACCTATTTGGAATGGATCGCGCCCATCCGCTCCCCGTGCACCGAGTCTTTGCTCACAGCACCGTGAAGTCAAGGACACGTTCCGTCGGTCTTGTGACTCTTCCCACGCGCGCACGGTGCTCGGCACATGTCCGAATGCTGGGCAGCGGTGGCTCCGGTACCCCTCTGTGTTTGGGATTCGTTATTTTGGGAGTCGTATGGTAGGGTGTCAGCCGCAAATCAGAGTCTAGTCAGCATCCGGCGGAACTCATCGCGCTTGCGAGTGCTTTTCTGGACGACGAGCACCGTGCCCGTTGCGGGTGCTGCCCCCCCTCGCTTCTCACGCGTCGCCTGCTTTCCTTGACCCCTGTCATGGCCGGGAGCAAGGACATTCGACATCGCGAGCGCATTGCACCCGGGGCGCCTACTGCCTGGACGCCGGGCAGCGGGGCGAGCTCCACGCGCTCCTTGTCATGTGCCTTTCTCCTTCCCCGATTGCCTTGCCGTACCACAATTCTCATCCCCGACTCCCATGCGCTGCGCTGTTCCGGGCTCAAGATGTTCGCCCCCCGGCTTGAATCGAGATGGGCTCTTGGAACGCTGAATGGGCACCGCACACATAGACACGCATACATGTATTTTTCCTGGAAGTATACAGCAGGTACATCTCCTCGGCTTTAGAATTCCCAAAGTCATGAAGACAGTGCGCGCGTGTATGGATGGAATCAAAGTATAAGTCAAGGGTGAGAGAAAAAAGGTCAGAATAGCGCGTAATCGGTTAATCGATGGGCGGAGTGCGAAATGGCTTCAGACAGGCGTAGTTTTATAAAGGGAGAGCCAAGGCTGTGGTACAGCATTGGCGCTCTCACTCTTGCACCATGTTGACAGGCCACCCACAGAATGTACCAGTATTGACCAGCTCTCCAAGCACAGAAATACCATGCGCAGCTTCCCTGTCAGACTGGCTTGCAAACTCACTGTTGACAGCCAGAATGATCACTGCTGCGGCGGAATGTGCACCGTTTCCATATGTGAAAGGTGTGTTTGGGGCGGTTTTAATTTTGTTAGAGACTGTTGAGGTGTGTTCAGTTGACGCGTTCCACAGTTTTCAAAGTAATCTGAATTTGGTTCCTCAGAAAGTGAAGAAGAATCGGGATAGCTTGAAGGAGCTCTGCGAGAATATTACGGAAATCATCGGCATTGTTCGGGACGGGATTGCAACACATGGCAATATATCCGCTTTGAAATTCAAGGCTCTATGCGAGCAGCTACAAAGGTCAGATTCCGACCCACTAGCAAGTTTTTTGAATTGTAATTTATTGTTTATTAGTTGCTTGGAAGACATCTTCAAGAGGGTGCAAGAGCTAGCAAAGAAACCAAAAGGCTTCCGCGGCCGATTGAAAGAGATCTTCAAAACCAGCAGTGTTGCAGATGCAATATCAACATATCAGGGCAGAATTCAACAACTGCGCCTGAATTTTGTGGTGAGTATGCAACATGTATCAATGGTAATCAAGCCATTAATTCATTTTAGCTCCAAGCCAGTGTAGAGATGAATTTCCAGTTACATGACATTCAGGCAATGATATCTCCTCGTAAGATGCTAATTTGGATGGGTTACCCCAATCTCATCTTGTGCCCCCTTTCCTCAGACTTTCCAGTCTCTCCGGCCATTGAGAGAGTCAACAATTGTCCTCCAGCCTCTCGGATATTCCAGGGCCGGCAGAATGTTCTGGATCAAATGCAACAGTTTTTTTCCGCAGATTCAGGGAATCAGAAGATTTTCTTGCTGTATGGTCTAGGTGGAGCAGGCAAAACACAGACGGCCCTGAAGTTTGCTGAGGACTCAGCTTCCAAGTGAGTGAACTTATCACAAATGTGCAACTCTGAGCTCTGGCATAGGTTTTCAAACATGTTCATGGTGGACACCACTACCACAAAAACAATTGAAACAAGCTTGAAGAATATTGTTACAACAAAAAATTGTGGAACTACCTGGCAGGATGCATTAAAATGGCTTGCTGCAAATCAAGATGGATGGCTCCTGTTCTTTGACAATGCAGATGATCCAACTATCAATCTCTACAAATTCTTCCCGAAATGCAAGCATGGGAACATTTTGATAACATCCCGAAATCCAGGGCTTTGTCCACATGCCGGCTCACATTCTCTGATCTTTGATCTGGAAGAAACAGATGCTGTGCAGCTTTTGCTCAGAAGTGCGTCCAAGGAAGTAACCGACAGAAACAGAGAAATTGCAATTGGTATTGTCAAGGTCAGTACATTTCATTTGGTATCCTAGAAGGGGAGATATTAAACATTGGTGTCAGGCTTTATCTGGTCTCCCTCTTGCTATAATACAGGCCGGTGCTTTCATTGCAAAATCTGGGGCCCTTGAAGATTATTTGGAACTTTATCTTGCCAATAGGGCCCGACTCCTTAGTGAAACACCTGCTCAGTCCCATGATGATTATGCTTGGACAGTGTATACCACATGGAAGATCAGTTTTGACCAGCTGAGCAAACCTGCTGCAATGCTCTTTCAGCTGTGTTCGTTTTTACATCACGAAAGAATATCTCAAGAAATATTCAGTGATGCTTCCAAATATGAATTCCGTGCAATTGGCCCATCTCCAAATGAGTTACAACATGCCCTTGACTTTCTGTCACATTTTTTGGATGCTAGTGGAAATTGGAATCCTCTTCGTTTCATTGAGACAACCACAGAGCTTGCAGCTTATTCATTGATCAACTTAGATGATACCAGACATTGCTTTTCCATCCATCCTCTGGTCCATCAATGGAGTCAAAGCTCTGTGCATGATCAAAAGTCCTATTGTCATTGTATCTACACAATTGTGGGAATGAATCTCATACAGATATCTCCTGAAAATGCAAAGATGGCTAGTGTGAGACTCCTCCCTCACATTGATTCACTACTGCAGGGAATGGATCACTCAACAACAACTTTCATGGAGAATTATGCCAAGGCATACCTGGATGCCCAAAGACTACAAGATGCGCATAACATATATGTTGCACTCCTCAACAAACAGAAACAACTTCACCCCGGAGCTGAGCTGGATTCAGACACTGTGCGGACTATGGGAAATGTAGCTTTGACACATTGATTGCTTGGAAGATTCAAAGAGGCGAAGGACCTTGAAATCAAAGTTCTTGATAGACAGGAAAATGTTTTTGGGAGGGACAAAGTAGAGACCTGGCATGCCATGCATAATCTGGCGATGACATACTCTGCCCTAGGACAGTTTGAGGAGGCCAAACAACTTCAAGGGAATGTTCTCAAGGAACAGACAAGACATCTGGGGGAAGACAACCCATCTGTTCTATGGACCTTGGGAGATCTGGCACTGATTTACTATAAAATGGGACAATTGGATGACGCTCAGAACCTTTATGTTCAAGTTCTGAAAAGACAAAAGGCAATTCTGGGTGAAGAGCATCCAGATACCTTGCAAACCATGTGCCATTTAGCAATGATGTATCAGAAAATTGACAAGTTCACGGAGGCAGAGAAGCTCTATGCTGTGGTTCTTGAGAGACAGACCGAAATCTTCGGAGAAAACCACATACATACCCTTAAAGCAATGCTGAACTTGGCATCAGTGTATCAAAAGCTTGGCCAATGGAAGGAGGCTGGTGAGCTTGAGGCTGCAGTTTTTGAAAAGCAGAGGGCAATCTTAGGTGAACAACATCCAGACACTCTTCGAAGTATGGGAAATTTGGCAACTACATACCATCGGCTGGGTCAATTGGAGAAGGCTCAGGACCTTGAGCAAGTAGCTCTTGCCCAGCGGAAGAGGATCTTGGGTGATCATCATCCCGACACCCTGTGGACCATGGGTAGACTGGCAGCAACTTGGAAGGCACTTGGTAAACTGAAAGAGGCTGAAGACCTTAATGTATTCACAAAGAACTGCTATATTGAGCGACTTCAGGAACAAAGACAAAATCTGAATGATGACCACCCAGACATTCTTCAGGCCATGGGTGGCCTGGCACGGGCACACCAAAAACTCGGTGAACTGGGCAAGGCTGAGAAGCTTGAGAAGGAAGTCCTGGAAAGGCGAAGGAATATTTTTGGGCCTGAACATGCACAGACACTACAGGCCATGATCACTCTGGCAAGCATATATGACGAGTTGTTTGAGTTGAATCAGGCTGAAGCGCTGCAGAGTGAGGTTCTTCGGATACAGGGGAGGGTTCTTGGCGAGTATCACATCAAAACTCTGAAAGCTGGGGCAGATCTAGCCTGGACCTCCAATAAACTAGGTAAATCAATCGAAGCGGAGAGTCTCTTTGCCGCTGTATTTGATAAGCAGAAGGAGGTTTTGGGGGAAGATCATGCAGAGACACTATGGACTGCAGCCAAGCTGGCTTACACATATCATCAATTGGACCGATTTAGTGAAGCTGAACGGCTCGAGATTGCAGTCCTTCAGAAGCGGATGAATAGCCTTGGCAAACACCACCCAGACACGCGCAAGGCTATGGAATATCTGGCAGTGACATACCGGGCTCTTGGTAAATCTGAAGAGGCCGAAGAACTTGATAAAGAGGTCAAGGCTAACCTTGAAGTAAATTTCTGAATGGTAGCACAATTATCTGTGTACTAGCCTATTTCCATCCAAATTATGCTCATCATGGTACTCATTTTTACCGTAAACATTATGTAGCCAAGCGCACAAAAAAAAAAGGACCCGTTGTCGTAAAGGTAAGAGTATTGCCGTGTAGTATAGGTGCGTCGGGCCTTGAAAGTTGACACTCAATAAGTAGTAGAAGTTGAGAACCTGGAATGAGCTGGTAAAGACGAACACGTCCCAGAATTAGAGATAGAATGTGTTAGTATAGGATAACCAGTACAGCCACTTGGACTTTGAGATGCCGAGGGAAATTGATCGCCAAAGCCAGCTCAACAACATCAAGGAATTTCAAATGCAGGCTGTCAGAGTAATATACTATAAGTCTCAGAGAAGGAAAGCACAAAGGTCCTTGTTGATCGCTGTGCAGGCCGTCCGAGAGTTTGCTTGAAGGAAAGTGAAAAGGCCCCTGTTGCGCGTGCTCGGAGACCCAGCAATTCCCTGCGGATTGGACCGCGGTGAAACAGGAGTGGGTAGTGTGGATTTACCCCTTGCCCACAACGAAGATCAGAATAGGTTTCCGTCGTGAGGAATTAGGAATGTTGTGGCAGAGCATCAGGATTACGGAATTCGTCCGATTTGTGCCGCGAGCATCCATCCCACTTCTTAGATTCACATCAGCTCCCCTTTCTCCAGCGCCGACTCAAGGGTGTTGGTGAATCTTGACTTCGATACCGTTTCAGGCCCCGTGAAGCTCTACCAAACGAGTGTCCGAAATTTTGGCTTTTTTAGGCCGAAAAATCGCCATTTCTTTGTCCAGAAATCTGGCGGGCCTTGTCTGAAGATAAGCTTTTTTAGGTCGGATTGGAGATTCCTAAGTAGCATATACTCAAGTCCTGTTAGTCACATCAGAGATTACCAAGTTTCAGACGGTTCAAAACGTAATTCTAAACATAAAGTTTTGAGTTAAATTTGAAGCAAGCCCAAACTTGAGCTGATTAGTATAGTTTAAGTCCATCTGAAATTTCATCTTAAACTAATAGAATTGGTTCACTACTCAGTTAACCCGAAATGTATTCCGAAACTCTGAGTTTCTGATTACAACTCAGCTTGACCGAAACTAATAACCGAAACCTTTAGTTTCGGTATTGATAACAGCTGACCCGAAACTTGAGATATTGGCTGAGCTGAAATCAGAGCCCGAAATGTTAAGTTTTGAAATTGATTTCAGCTTGTCCAAAATGTTAAGTTTCGGCTTTGATTTCAGCTCAAGGTGAAATCTAAACCGAAACTAATTGTTTCAGCTGCACTGAAATTTGGTCAGCGGATGATCCGCAGACCATCCGCTGCTCATCCGCGGACCATCCGCCGCTCATCTGTGGACCATCCGCCGCTCATCCGCGGACCATCCGCCGCTCATCCGCGGACCATCCGCTGCTCATCCGCGGACCATCTGCCGCTCATCCGCGGCTCGTCTGCAGACCATCTGCTCCTTGTCCGCAGACCATCCGCTCCTTGTCCACAGACCATCCGCTCCTTGTCCGTAGACCATCTGCTCCGCGTTTAAAGACGGTCAGCTGGGTGCCAGTTCTCGAGCAGGTAGGGGTTCCAAAGAAGTGCTCAAAGTTCGAACAGGGACAGAAAAACTTCATTAGAAAGAGAATCCCCATGGTGGACTTGCGCTGCAGGGAACTTAGGAAAGTACACTTACTTAGTTGATCTGCAGACAAGGAGCGGATGGTCTGCAGACAAGCCGCGGATGAGTGGCAGATGGTCTGCGGATCATCCGCCGATCAAATTTCAGCACAGCTGAAACAATTAGTTTCGGTTTAGATTTCACCTTGAGCTGAAATCAAAGCCGAAACTTAATGTTTCGGACAAGCTGAAATCAATTCCGAAACTTAAAAGTTCGGGCTCTGATTTCAGCTCAGCCAATATCTCAAGTTTCGGGTCAGCTGTTATCAATACCGAAACTAAAGGTTTCGGTTATTAGTTTCGGTCAAGCTTAATTGCCGAAACTCAGAGTTTCGGAATACATTTCGGATTACAGCAAATGGCAGTACCTAGGGCGCGAAACGGAAAATTACCGTTTTGGGCATTTTCTCATCCTCGGGACCGATTTGCCTGTATCTCAATGGGATCTGCTCGGATTCACATGAAACATAGCGAGATAATTCAAGCTAATTCATGCGCAATTAGTGATAGAAAAATATCCTGAAAAATATATTATTTTGCACTCTCTGTCATATCAGGTTTCTCGGGTTGTAAATCCCGAATACAGATCTCAAATCTTGTTTAAACGAGGTAATATCCTTTGAGGGTGTACTAATATATGTATTCAGCATTTTGATAGAGCCTAAAGTACCAATAATTCCTTTTCTTGCCCTTCATTCTCTCTCGAGGGCTTTTCAGGTAGCAAATAGAGAATTAGGTGTAGGTAAGTCATTTCTCTATCAAATAAAGTGAAGCAACAACTGGGAGGGTCCCAAAATACTCCTCTACGTTACTACACAAGAAGAAACGCCACGGACGCGCCGTTTTATATGCTAATTAGGATGTGTTGTGTCCAATCTCAGCCTCGGCCACTGTCAAGTCGCCGTGATCTCATTACCCACGTCTCGTCATTGTCTCAATTCTCTATGTGCGTCGCCCTCAGTTGCAGGTGGATGCCCAACAAGAAATTGTTGAAGCTGCTCGAATCCGGAGGGACCAGCTTGGCTTGAAGGCTCCCCACCCAGCATCCAGTATCCTCTTCCCGCTCCAAATCGGAGTCACGACCCCTGGAATTCCCTTCCTCCCCAACCCCTATGGCACCCCCTTCGGAACACAATTTTCCTGATTCTCTTGCTGTTACAGGCCGTACAAATCGGTCCACGAAGCGCAAATTTGATGAGTATTGCGAGGCAGAGAGTGATCCGAAACCAGCCAGGAAGAAGCCAGGCCCAAAACCAAAGTCCACAGTGGCAGCGAAGCTGACAGCAAAGTCGGCAGCAAAACCCACCAAATTGAAAGTGTGTGTTTATCCCTTACCTGTGGACAAATTCCATGCTTTAGAAACTGTGGATTCAGACGATGATGTTGAGCATGTCATCAAAGATAAGCCTGTGCCGGCGCCGCTCAGTAAGTCTGAACAACCCGAGTTCAGAAATGTGCCTGAATTATCAGCAGAAATCCTGTTCATGATACTTGAGGCCACCACGGACAGTAGCTACCATGTCTCGCTGAGTTCCACAGTATTCTTTGATGACGCTATTGAAGCCATACACAAAACAATTGGCTGTGTGAACGTCGAGCGCAAACCAATGCTCACATACAAGGTTTTGACAGCTAATAAGAACACCATAACCATCAATCTCTGTACCGACAATGACCGCGATGGTTTGGTCGATGACTGGCTAGCAAAAATGAAGACCAAGAAGGATCTAAGTGTAAATATCTCTGTGCTTCCTGAAAATGTAAGCCATCCTTTCTTTTTCATTCTGATTGCAATGCTCTTGAGTGGTATTTGTCCAGACATGGCCTTTTGACATTGTTGGCTGTCATGACCTAGGGATGGTCCAAGGGGTCAGCCATGGATAGGAGCCAAGAATAGTCAACTTGAGTGCTTGAACTGGCTTTGAGGTCGCTTGAGGCATGCTGAGAATCACCGTTGGTGTATTCAAGGATATAGTGGTAGATGAGAGAGAAAGATGTGCGTCGAGACAATGGCGAGATGTGGCTGGCCGACATTGGATGCGACACGTCCTAATTAGTGTGTAAAACCGGTGTCCGTGGCGTTTCTTCTTGTGTAGTAACGTAGAGGAATATTTTTTGACCCTCTCAGTTGTTGCTTCACGTTATTTGATAGAGAAATGACTTACCTACACCTAATTCTCTATTTGCTACCTGAAAAGCCCTCGAGAGAGAATGAAGAGCAGGAAAAAGAATTATCAGTACTTTCTGCTCTATCACAATGCTCAATCCATATATGAGTACACCCTCAAAGAATATTATCTTGTTTGAACGAGATTTGAGATCTGTATTCGGGATTTACGACCCGAGAAGCCTGATATGACAGAGAGTGCAAAATAAAGTATTTTTCAAGATATTTTTCTATCACTAATTGCGCATGAATTAGCTTGAATTATCTCGCTATGTTTCATGTGAATCCGAGCAGATCCCATTGAGATACAGGCAAATCGGTCCCGAGGATGAGAAAATGCCCAAAACGGTAATTTTCCGTTCCGCGCCCTAGGTACCGCCATTTGCTGTAACTGAGTAGTGAACTGATTCTATTAGTTTAAGATGAAATTTCAGATGGACTTAAACTATACTAATCAGCTCAAGTTTGGGCTTGCTTCAAATTTAACTCAAAACTTTATGTTTAGAATTACGCTTTGAACCGTCTGAAACTTGGTAATCTCCGATGTGACTAACAGGACTTGAGTATATGCTACTTAGGGATCTCCAATCCGACCTAAAAAAGCTTATCTTCAGACAAGGCCCGAAACTTAAAATTTCGGGCTCTGATTTCAGCTCAGCCAATATCTCAAGTTTCGGGTCAGCTGTTATCAATACCGAAACTAAAGGTTTCGGTTATTAGTTTCGGTCAAGCTGAATTGTAATCCGAAACTTAGAGTTTCGGAATACATTTCGGGTTAACTGAGTAGTGAACTGATTCTATTAGTTGAAGATGAAATTTCAGATGGACTTAAAGTATACTAATCAGCTCAAGTTTGGGCTTGCTCGAAATTTAACTCAAAACTTTATGTTTAGAATTACGCTTTGAACTGTCTGAAACTTGGTAATCTCCGGTGTGAGTGTATCGGTTGTGGGGCCGATTTTTTTTTGACCAACGTCACCGGGTGCTATGTTCGAACCGGTTGATGGCCTGTTTTTTTCCGGCACGCCAATCAATTCAGTTTGATCACACCCATCTTCCTTTTGGCCCACGTCGACGCTGCAGTGATCGTGTTGCTGTCTTTGCCCTATCGCCTTTTTGCTACTGGATCGCAAACACTTGGCATGCTGCAGCACCATCTGGCTGGCATGGACGCTGACTCGGAAACTCTGGCCGCCGTAGTACTGCCGAAAATGTCGATGCCCGCCCTTCTCTGCCCTTTGTTCGATCTTTGTTCTCCTTCGATTCTCGTCTGCTCTCGTATCTTGCCCGCATCTGCTTCAAGCTCTCTGAGTCCGAGAAACATAGTTACTGCCAACCGCACCGATAATATCAATTTAGTATTTAATTTCTACCCTTTTCCCTTTCACGACTCAACACCCGGAAGTCTGCGCCCAAACTTATAAAATTGAGTTCACTGTGTTATGCGCCGAGCACCTCGCATCACACTTCGCCCATTCGGGAGAAAGTCTTAGCTAATCTTTTCTGATCAGCCCTCCTGCTCTCACTATGGATTCTCGTCTCTCGGACGCTATATCTCAGCTAAAATCCGGCAATATAAAATATGAGGAGCGGAGCTAATCAGAGACGATCTCGCATGTCTTCAGAACAAGGCCCGCATCAAGGTTCCTGGAATTATTATAAATGCTGTCGGTGCTTTACTTCAGATCCATTCTGAACGGGACGGCACTGGGGACTTCGCGATATTCTCCACATTGCTCAGCCCCCTCATCTCCCGAAAAATCCCGCAGAATCAAATGTATGGCAATATCAAGGGCCACATCCAAAATGCGGTGGGTCTGCAGCTTTTCGTCTACCTCTCTTCGAGATTCAAACATTCTTAGTGCCATGGTCATGCACACGAGATGCTTCTGGCCAAATCCCGGTGGCTTTTCCCTCTGTACTGGGACGACCAGCGACACTGGGTTTTAGGCTGGGCAGATCTCGGGGCTCGCGAGATCCACATTTTTGATAGCTGTCCAGAGCTTCAATCATATTTCTGGGCTGAACCGGTTCATAATTTGTACTTTCCCTTTGTATCATGTCGTAGTTGAGCTCTAGGCTGTCGTGGAACTGGCTGACACGGTCTTTACGACTCTCGGGAAGCCTAGCATGGATTTGGCGGACTGGCGCACAGTCCATCACTCCCCACCTCCACTAGAGTGCCAAATGAATGGTTATGCATGTGGCTTTTTCTTCATTCATGCTATGCGTGCTGTCGGGAGTGCTGAAGCTCTTTCGTCTGTCGTTAACGCCGAAACGGAGAATGTCCGAAGTCATGCACTCGACCTAATTCTCGAAAATCTCCCGTAAATTTCAGTTTTCATGGTTCAGGCCAAATCTCATTACGCCCCGGCGATAGGCTGCTTCGCACCACGACCACAACATCTACGCAATTGGATAAAGACGTTGTCATGGATGTTGTCGACTCAGATCGACATGAGGTGGCTGATATATCCGCTGATGTCGAAATGGTTATATCTGCAGACATTGCAGAAATTGTTCCCACTCAGCCGTGCGTACTATGTCTACTACTTTCCATTTGAACACTGACATAAATGCACTGAGACCTCCTAGCTCTAAACGTCGACTTGCTTCGGATGCGGGGATCAATTCTGATGCTCCTCCCAAGAAACAGAAAGTCTCGCGCGCATTCAGAACGACACCGGAAGAGCGCAAAGCTATTTTAGACTGCAACCAAAACATTTCTGAGGTTGAGCTTCATCGGGTACGCTGTAAAGCATGCAAGTTTTGGGTGAAACTGCATGCCAAGACCCAATACAAGCTTGAAAATTGGACGCAGCAAGAAGCCAGGTGCTCTTTGATAACTGGTAAACGCTGTGTACGCGAGGCAAAAAAAAAACAACTCCACCGGTAGATGTGGTAATATTTCTTTTCGTTCCCCGGATCCGAACTCAGACAATCATGAAACCAATAGAAAAAAGGTGCAGCTTCCATTACTTCATTCTTCGGACAGTCAAAATCCGCTCCACAGCTGAGCGAGGCTGAGCCGAGTAGCAGCAAGCCGCGGAAGGTGGAAATGTCTGACACCGATTCGGATTCTGAGCCGACGAAACTTCCGAGAGCATTTGGGAAATGGAAATCCCACGTCCCATGGGATGATCGGTGGGATGCGGATGGGATTTTTTAGACATCCCATCAGCGGCTGACTTCGGCACAGTGGTACAGAACACAGCTGTATGGAGCAACAACTGCAATATTTGTACTTTAGAGTGAGACCTACACCCTAGCTCATAGCCCATAAATATGTGTCAATGGAGACCAATGATAAAAATCCAAGTCCACGCACGGCGTTCACGGCATTGACGGCATCGAGTTCTAGCGCAAGAAACAGAATGGAACTCTTTTTCCACAAACCAAAGGAGTCAAGGACGAAAAATAAACAATTGACATAAGAGAGCTTCGATGCGCACAAGAAACAAACTACATAGTCATTGCCACAACATGACACATCAAATTCCCGTCGCGCGCCTCGGCACGATGCTTCAATTTAATGAGAAGCTGGAGTCTGCAAGCCATTAAGGCCTATCTGCTGTGAGAATAATATAACTAAGAGAGGCAGATATAGAGGGAGACCGCCGCACCAGCACCCCTATTTTGTTTGGTGTTCTGGTGTTCGCGCATCAAAATTCCATTTCAGCTTATTGGGTGCCGATGGGATTGATGGTGGTATGTTTCATGGGATTTCCAACTCCCGAATTTCCTGAAACTTCCGAAGTATATTGGTTGAACGGTCAACGCAGTTTGTTTGTTTGCTCCATAGTTTGTCAGAAATTAATCGCCTTCAGACACCAAGTATTGCCTCCATTTTTGCCCCGGGTCCCATCAAAAACCCACCACTGAAGCCCGTCATTTACAAGATCCCCAAGTCATGCACATATCTCGAAGGCAACCAATACAGGGGGTATATTGAACGTACAGAGACCCGTTCAATGGGCGGAGTCTCGGTGACACTCCGTGCACGACTCATCCGGCAGGTTCTGCTGGCATACAAAAAGTTTGAGCCCTTGAAGAGCGAGACGACAATGACTTCCCCCGTAATTCACCAGAGCCTGGCGGTTGTACCTAAAAATGGGAATGATCGTCTGCCGTCTGCGGAGAGGATGGCCGCTGAAATCGCAAAGGTCAATGAAGCTCTCAGAGGCTTCGCTCGGTGGGAGGTCGATTTCGGCAAGCGGGTCATTCGATCCACACGTTGCGAAGGACTGACAACAAACGACGACGGCATTTGCGCCGCTTGCCAAAAGCTGGCTTAAGATGAATCTTTGGTACACGCGATAAACTTGGTAAATTTATTACATCTCGGAGCACCGATGATTTTGATTGTAATACAGAAAAACCGCGAGGCTGACTTGCCGTTAGAGGAGCAACATCAAATCCTGCTTGATTGAGCGAAATATTCGAACGGATACCTCGCTACTGTCGAAGGTCGAAAAAGACCGGGCTAGAATCGCCAAGACTGACAAGGCTTGTGGAACCAAAACGGTCTTCACTTTTCAAAACTCCAGGCCACTCATATGCAATTTATTCCGCCAACATGAAGGACACACCACTGCCAAACATGACCAACATCACTTACCATAAATGGCAGAAACTGATCCAGATCACCTACAATAGGGGAAGTCAAAGTTCGGCTACGGGCTCGATTCTCATGTCGATTCAGGTTTTGATTCGCCGTCGATCCAAATGTCGATTCTCCACCAAGAATCAACACAGAATCGAGATGGTCTTCGATTCACCAAGAATCGAGCTAAATCGATGATTCGACTCCGGAGTCGAATCAGCGATTCACTTCGATTCATGAGAATCGTCGATTTTCGCTCAAAAATCGACACCGGAATCGATTCGAGAATCGATCCGTGAATCGACCTCTTAACCGAACTTTGACTTCCCCTAATGGAAAGAGCCGATGGTGAAGAAGGTAGAGGACACCCGGGGGCAAGAGAACATGCTTTGAGCACATTTAGAACTCATCTGAGCTCATTCGGACTCAATTTGGACAACTTTGATGGGGACGCGCATTTTTTCCCCAGCCTGACGGCTGACCCTACCTAAGTATCTGCCCCCAGTCCCCGGCTTGATCGGCCCGAACCCCCTTGGTCCCACGTCAAACGGGCTTGCAAGCCAAAATTGTGCTTCTCTCACTGGCCCCATGGCCGCGGGTTCACAGGCTATGTCCGACACTTGCCATGGCATTTGCCATGGCGTTGGTCACTGGGCGTCTATGAGAACAAAGGGACTCGGTTGTTGCCGGCTGTTGTCACCGGCTAATTGGCAGCATGTTCTGCCGGATTTGCCGAGATCAGCTGCAAACGGTTCCGAATGCTGGGTGAGAACTACAAGACACTATGAAAATAAGGGTAAAAGTCATGATTTACACGAAGATTTGATAGACCTGCCCTGAATATCTGGTCAAATGCTTCGAGAAAGTGTTCAACTTTTGGAGGTCGCGAGGAGCGGAGTTTGGAAGACTAGATTCCTCTCCCACGTTGTCGACTTCGGGACGTGGACTTTTTCTGTGGTATCTGCTCTATTTCTCCTTCCTCCTCTGCTGCTGCACCGCACTGCGATGATACCGTACAGGTAGCTAGGAAGAGTAGGAATATAAATGTCTTCAAATATCTTTCATTTATTACGACAAATATGTATGCGTGATTGACAGGCCAATACTAGCAGTTCCAGAGACAAATTGCGGTTTGCAACAGATTTCAACAACTTCAAGATCTGTTCTAGCCCAGTAAGCTTTTAATACTGAGAACTATATCATTAATTTGGGAACAAACGTGGGGGCACTGCAGTGCCTAACAATAGAACAAAGGGAATAAACTCGGAGAAATGGCAAACAAGGGGCACTCGGGATTTGAATGCTGGACAGGGGGTAGGGGGGGGTCCTGAGCGAGGCCTTAAAAATCTTTTGATAGTATATTTCAAACTAGGCCAGAACTGTGTTTAAAACACATCTGAGCCCATGGAAGGCTCTGCAATATATGTATTTGGTCCCCAAAGGTGTCTAGGAACACCTACTAATATTTTTAGCCTGTACAGAAATATTTTTGCAATTTGGAGGCCCTCAGCAGGGCATCAAACACTGTCCAAATGACATGTTTGAGTTAGTTCATGGTCCAAATAGCATGTCCTGTGGCCATACACACCTAGAGACTCGGGGCTCTGACAGAGGGCCTTAAAAGTCTTTTCGACCCCCTATCCGTTATTAGAATCCCGAGTGCCCCGTGATGGCAAACACCATGGCAAGTGTCGGAGCTATTCCATACGAAGGCCATGAACCCACGGTCATGTCCCTTGACCCCAGTGTCTTGGAAAACTGAACCAAATGATAACAAAGGATATCAAAGACCTCAATTCAATTGAAAAGTACTAGGCCCCCTCCAACAAACATCTGTATTATCGACAAGCCCAACACACGCCTGTTTTTTTGATGCCATCAGACAACCAGGCTTGCGTTCAACTTGTGCAGATCGTCGGATCCAGGGGAAGGTCGGGTCGGGTCGGACCCGACCCGCTTCCAAATGCTGTGGCGACCCGACCCGACTCGCAAGCCGGCGTGTACATTTGCTTCATATCTTTGTTTTTCCTTTAACATACCAGATATATTGACCTGCCATCATACATCCTATGGTGTTTACTGTTGAACTACTGCTGAATGTTCAAAGACGGTTGAACTGCAACCAACACAGCAGAAATTCAACACAGGTGGCAATCCTGGGTAGTGAGTGCATGTGGCATTTTCAACCAAGAGTGGAGGTGGACACATCAATTGAACCAGCATTACCATATTGAAAATACCATTGATAGTGGGCATAGAAATCAACAAAAGTGGACGCGGCCGTGATCTGGTATGTTGCCAAATGAGGCTGTGAGGGTTGCGCGGAATCATAAATCTAACATTGAAAAAAAAACAGCATATAGATAATTTACATCAGCCATTAGAGTGTTAACAAAGCACCACAGCAGAGCACAAGCTTGCCACTTGCCACTTCCCACCAGAAAATAGGAGCTTCCATCAATGATGGGCACAACTATAGCACTGCCTCTGCACTGCCGCAGAGAGTCGGGTCGGGTCCGACCCGACCCGACCCTCCCATGCCTCAGACGCTCACAACTTGTGGGTCAATATCAACAGATTTTTCAAGTATGCGCAAATGAATTATGTATGAGATCTGTTCGAGTCCACTAAAGTATCAATTTTGAGTGGCCAATTATGCTCCTGAGCATCGTTATCGGTATGAACATACTCGTGGCCAAGATCACGCCCAAGCCCGTTGGCCTGGTGCCATCACACAGTGGGCTTGCAACTCAAGATCTCATTGTCTACACCTGAGCAGTCTCTAAATCAGGTATAGCAATGGGGGAAATGGGCCTTTGAGTGTCCCTTATTAAATGCGGCTCAGGGAAGCTCGCTATGTTTCAATATGTGTTGTACTGTTGATAACAATTTATCACTCAGTCCGTTCTCCCTTTTCTGAAACTTTTTGGAGACTGCAGATGGATATCTCTGCATTATAGTATGGTGAGACCTGCTGGACTTTGTATTAAAAGTCGGCATCAGCGTAATAGAATAATTTCGAGTCATTTCAACAACTTGTACTAACAGGTTATGAAAAGATGGTTCCGGTACTACGACCCGAAACTGGAGTTGTAAGAAACCCTTTGGTTCCGAGAGATGTATGAAGACGATGGTACCATACTGAGTAGGACAAGCCCGTGATTCCGAACTTCCGAAGTGAATTGGCAATGTTGCACTGTGTCGTCCTCGGCAGCGCCGGCGTATCATTACATCGGTGAGCAAAAGATTATAAAAATTGCAGGCCCCAAAAGTATGGACCTATTGGACGTAGCATCTTGACTCAGATTGTGAAATTAGTCCGAAGGGGGCGAGGAATACCCGCAAGCCCGTTTGGCTAAGCGAGCAAACCGGCTTGCCAAGCCAACGGGCTTGCAAGCCGATTGGCGGGCTTGGGCCTGGGCGGGTGATCCCACCCAAATCCACGCCCACGCCCGAACAAGCCCGGGGGCGCAGGCGCAAGCCCGTTTAGCAAGCCGAAAACGTCACTCTCCCTACCAAAGTATTCAGTTCGCGACCCTCTATCACCCATCACCTAAACATTTGATTGAAATAGTACAGGATATTCCAACGTGAGCCGAGAGCATCCCGCGGAAGTGATCGAGGTGGACGACTGGGAAATAGTGGACTGAGATCTTGCAGGTTGAGTGTGTCGAGATGGTATTCAACTGCTTGGGCATGTCAATCAACATAGCCCGAGGTTTTTTTTAGACGGCATCCCATGTTTCCCACACTTGTTCCGCCTGCCCTGTGGCGTTAGTGATTCCGCCGTCAACATCAGACTCTTGACAGATACACTAACCAGTAATGCAGTCGGTATCCTGCACGACACAGCGACTTCTCGGAATATCTTCCGCGAAGTGAAATGTAACCAAGGGATCTTCTCACATCCACAAATACATGGGGAAGCCTCGTGGCTGCACTTCTTCCTGCAGAAGGTATACCGAGAAGTTGCTGGATCGTCTGGGAAACTGACTTCATTGCTGAGACAAAAATTTCGCTGCGTTAGTGTATCTTGTGAGCTTGTACAAGCCCAAAAAGCCCGAAGAGGCCGAAACGATCCAGAAACCCGGGAAGGTCACAAGGTCGCAACCTATGTCCGAAATTTCCCAAGCTCGGCATTTTGTGCAAAATAATTGCCTTTCAACGTGCTGAATGTGCTTCAATTCGCTGTGTGAGATGCTGGCTGGTGAGAGGATGGTGTCTTGTATTTATTGAGGCTTATTCGACTTGAGAGGTGGGTTAAATCATGATTTCAGGCCTGGTTTGAGCTTCTGAGCTTGTCGCCAAGCCAACAAGCCGAAAAAGACGCCAAGGAAACTGTCAGAAGACTGATGAAGACAGGTTACATATATACATAAGGTGACGAGGATCCCGTGAAGTTGCATCCCTAACATGCCCTCCCCACTGACGAGTGCTGAGACAACAATTCTGGGCGGACTGGTATGCCGAATCTCATGTTCCAATCTCGGACTGATAATTGTTCTCAGGATCTCGCAATATCCGTGGACGTCTTTCTCCAGGGCGTCCTATGTGCACAATTTGCTCACTACACGAATGTGAATACGCGAGACGGTTTATGGCTGAAGCTCTTCGTGACGGGTCTTGGGCTGCTGACGACATTGAAAACGATCCAAATATTGTGCGCCTCTCCGCTTTCCTGAGACCCTTGATTTAACATTCACTGTAGAGGGGTTATGTGGATGCAAAATGTCACGCTGTTCGAAGATCTGGGAGCAGCCCTCAGTCTGTGGGCAACGCATTGGGGGCCAAAGCTTACCCCGATCTTTGAAGCCTTGATCGCAGCTTATGTTCAGAGCTTCTTTTGTCGCCGACTTTCGGTAAGCGATTAATCCGGTCCACCTTCCAGCCTGGTGATATTTCACGTCCAGACAATATCAGGCAATGTGTATGTTGTCATTCTTTGCATGATTGCGTCCACTTTCGCGCTTGTTTCGGGGATCGTTGCGGTATGGTTCATGTGGGCAAGCATCGATTGACGCTGAGAATATGGACAGGTTTTCTTCACATTCACAAATATATTTTCGTCAAAGTACAGCACCTGGAGTACGTCTCCAAACCATTCCTACCCAAACGGTTGCTCATTTAGTTCTAATTTAGTGTCCATCCATTTGGGAGGCGCGTTGTGCGCAGACCTTCTTCTGACCGGGAGTACTGCGTTTTACTTGCTGGTATGTCTTGACTTTGTGCTGGGTTCAGTCCTTTGATGTCAATCTCCAGAGACATTCGAAAGCCGTTCTCCCTCGAGGTCCAACCGCACCCATTCTCAACTCGCTACTTCGAGTGACAATCCAAGCAAGCGAAACCTTTTCCTTGCCAGAAACATTCTGTTAACCATGAGACCCAAGTCGGCAGCCCCTGCAACATTTTGCGCGTTCATTAACTTCGTATCTGTCGTCCTGTTGTACAAGCAGACCGCAATCCCCGTCTTGGCAACGATTGGTGGCGGTTCGAACACAGTGCTTCCACAGCTGTATGCTTGGTCCGCGATGTGGACACTCAACTCTCGCGAAGATATACATCTCGCAGCGGAAAATAGCCGGTACACTCTGCACACAGAATTTCAGGGCACGTCTGACTCTGAGGCATCGGACCACAATAACCACGGCCGAACAGATGAGTCTATCATGGGTTTTCGGAGTGGGCAGGACAGAGTAATATCCCTCGGTGCGGCCCAAAAGCTTCCTCACAACAGCGAGCTGGTGTGTGCTGTCTAAATCAAAGGCATGACTCCTCTCTTGCCTGAAACTGGATTATAATCAAATCGCTGCATACTGTGTAAAATACTGGACCAATTTATTCATCTCTCCAGCGCTGTGACCTGTGACCGAGATCCGAACTTTGAACTTCGGACCTGGGCTTGAGGAACTGTGTCAAGTAAAATCATTCGTACATACCGGAAGACGGGCGAAGGGCCCCACGAAATTTTCAATAATCCTAGTTCAACCTGCAGCACTCAAAATCAAGAGAAATACGCCTACCTGTTAGCTACTGAAAGCGGTGCAGGATCGATCAGATTATTCAAGTCTTTCTTCCGAGAACATATCAGCATTGGTCGAGTTCCAGGGAACGAGTGAGGCCGCCGGGGTAGCACAGAATAAACAAAGGAATGCGACTCGGTAGCGGAGAGATGGTGGAGTGTAATGAAGGCACGAAGCTCGAAACCCAGTCGTTATGAGTGGATGTTGGACGGCCTCTCGGGGAGGTCGAAAATAAGTTGAAGCGTGATGTGTCGGGTGAACTCGGAAAGCAAACGGAAAATTGATTGCTGAAATTGGGCTTATTCTACTGAGGAACCCCGATTCCAGGAGAAACCCCACATTTGGGGGCATCCCCTTCAGATGTCTACTGAGAACCCCCCTCCGATGTTAACCGGACGCACGGATCGGCGATCATAGATAGGATGTTGTACAAGATCATGGTTCTCTCATTTCTTTCACAAATCCATCACAGCTCGAAGCCATACTATATCGGAGTGGGTAACGGGCCACCTTGGCACTTTAAGCATCGAGCACCTACATATAGCCCATAGGGTGCCTTGGTGTGAGTTTTAGAGGGAAGAACGACTGACTTAGGACCTTTACTTGAATTTATGTATGATGATTTCGTCACTTTCTGAATTTATTTCGGCGACAACTCCGAAACGGCGATAAACGGCCTAACCGGCCACTCCGCCAGATTGTTCGTTGGCGGTCGTATTATCCACCCCAGTGCATTCTATATTGTCCATAAGATGGATACAAATGATTTTACATACTTGAACCATATATCTAAAGGGTATGCGCACCAGATTATTGGTGTTCTGAACAAGATAGGATCTGTGGGATTGAAGTGACCACAGAATGCCTTGGCCTGTAAGGCACAGGGCATACCTAGGGCTCAAATCAAGATGTGCGAGACTACATAGGAAGTATTTGAATGTAACCAAGGGCACACCTTGTGCTCCGGGTACACGGAACCCCTTGAACAAAATCCATCTGTTGGCCCAGGTGGTTTTGGATAGTGGGCCGCCATGAATGAGAAGGCGAATATTTTATGGTCCATATATCGAGGAGGACACAGTAGTGGGTATTCCGATTAAACTTGCAAAGTTATAGGCCCATCGCAACACCGGGTGATTTGCTATAAAGGTGGCCGGAATTGAGCCACTCGAGATGCAGCCGGGCCTTGTTCGGGGTGCCAGAACTTGGTGGGGGGTCATTTATCGGGGAATGCATCATGCTAGATCATCGTCCCGAACCCAGGGATTAAGATGAGCCCCGAAACTATAGAGTTTTTACTATGTGGTAGGGCACCTGGGTAGCAAGAACAACACAGCAGAAGAGAGTTTGGCAGGTATTTTGGTCAATAGGAATCATAGTTAGGATCCTTATGTGTAGTTCCTATTAACCAGATTCAAGAAAATGTTTTTGAGGGAGTAGGGCCCAGACCCGCAGGTCAGAAATCTGTGGGTTTGAACCCATTTGCAAAGGTCCTGTGACATGTGTATGTGATGTTGGGGTAGCAAACTTTCTTTAATCATAATTCAGTCAGTTCTTGACTGTTCTGCTCAAGGGGGATGCAAGAATAAAATTTTGTATATAGGGTGGGGGGGGGGGTCCCCGGAGAGGCTTAAAAAAACTTTTTGACATACTTTTCAAACAGAGTTCAAATGGGTTCAGAAACAAATTTGAATCATATCCGAGGCTCCAGGAGCTTCAGGAGGGAGTTTCCACCCGCAGCCGCAACAAAATCGCGGATATTGATGGGAATTTCCTAATTCGGCCCTTGATTGCGATGGCAATCAGATCAGTCACCATCAATTGCGTAAATTTTGCTTTCTTGACACCGAGAATGCAAGTCAATACCAATCCTGTACCATATCATGGCCAAGAAGGGGAAAAATGTTGTCGGCCCCTCCCCCATCACTCTTCCTTTACTGATATCATCACTGACAGAGCTCTTCCGAAGTTTTGTGAAGAATATATTTCGTGCTGCGAGAAGTGGGCATCAGGTGGCGATGCATGGGCACATGACTCGGAGCACCGGTCCGCTGCTAACCGTGGGAAACTCCTTCCCGATATAGGGGGGAGCAGGGGGGGGGTCTGAAACTTGGCTTAGAAAACTTTCGGAGTGGATATACAATTTTTGAAAATTGATTCCCCCTTGGTTCTGCTTGTTTTTGGGCTCACAAAATTCGTAGAGTCGAGCTCCATGTCGTGATTATATAAAACCCGCAGGTTTACCTGTGTCCATCCCTATGAGGGAGTCGAAAGCCCAACAAGTTTTTCCTGTTTTTTGAGTTCCTACACCTTTTTCACAACTGGTGCAGTTTCTAGGAAAGTGCGCACAACTTTTGGCCGCTGCACAGCCACCACGTGACCTATTACATGACCGGGCCGCGACCGGTTCGCGACCTGTGCCGCCCAGACATGTGACCTCTGCATAGCTTTGGTGCATTCTCGTCTCTGCCTTCCACCGATGCCTAAAGCCTCAAAAGCAGAGACTGCTGCCAAAATCTGTGTATCTTACCATATCAGGACATGGATTTTCAAAAGACTTCTTGGAGACCTGAAACCTAAAGGTTCCAGGAACAGGCTTGGGCCATCTGCACTACCACCCAAATCAATATTCTATCTGTTTTTGCACTAAAATTTCATACCAAACATTTCTGGTCAACTCATACTGTTGAATTCAATCTCTTCAAATATTGATTGCATAGTGATTTTGTGATACCAATATTTGAAGAACAAGCACACCCTGGGTTTCCAAATGTTTGTACATATAATGAACATGATGTTGGGCATGGATTCTGAATTTATGATGATTTTGGTAGCACAGTAGGACCTATCCAATTTGGCTTGGAAACAGTGTCATTGATGTCCACTAATAATTCCAGTACAGGATTTGAAAATTTCAAGCTTTGAGTAGGGGGTAGCCAGCCATATGGGATGCAACTTTGTCTCTTGAGTTTTTCTTTTAATGCAGTTTTTGCAGAGATTCACATCAACATCAAAAGGTCTGAAAACAACTGATTTTGGGCTTCAAAAGGGAATCATGTATGTGACTGTGCACGACATACAATCGGGTAATATTTAACCCTATTGATTGCAGAGATAAAGGCCTCTATTTCAAGTTACTAATGTACATAATTGGTCTACCAACTATTTTATACCAATGCCTCCCCACGAATAAAAAAACATTAACAAAAGTTTTCCAAACCTTAAATTTTGCCGTGGGAACCTTTTTGACATCGGCTTACATGAGTGTGCTGAATTCCCACGCCCTCTGTGCTACGTAAATACGCACAGCCTCCCAGTTGATCCGTGAGCTTGCCAAGCTTGTTCACGTAATGCCAAGTTTCCACAGAAACTTGTGAATCGGTACGGAAATGCTTAACCCGTTCGGAGAGAATAAATGATGTCTCCATGCCATCATCCTGATCATCAAACCGCCAGCTTTTGGTGCCTTCGTTTGCGTCGAAACTTGACATAAAGCATCCTTGCAGGTCCCGTTCCATCTCGTAGAGGCAATATCTCATGATTTAACACTACAATCCCTTGTATTGTGCAAGTGGCCGGTCAGCTGGCTTGGCTGGTTACCCCGTCAGATATAGTAGTCCCCAGCACTCGAGAAGTAATACTGGATGTCCATTTATTTCCAGGATCTCATTCTGAATGGTTTCAAGTGCCATTGTCAGGGGAACCCCCCATCCGGCCGTCCGGCCGTCCGTCCGGCTCCGGCCCATCGCACTGCCCCGCTTCCTCGTCCGATCCTTCGTCCAGAGCCCCTTCCTTGTCCAGCCTCGCCCGTCCGGCCGGCCTTCCGTCCGGAACCCCCGCCTGAGCCCTGGGCTGTGCCTCCACTCGGAGACTCCGTTCCCCCTCGTTCTCCTTCGTCCGGCCACTCACACTGGAACATGCTATGTGATCAAGCCCGGGACCACTGCCAATCACTTCGGACATGTGCTACTGGCTAGTACCTAATTGTTATATAAACCTCGCCTAGCGTGGGAATCCTCATCCTTTCTTCTCTTCGGATTGTCCTGCTAGGTGCGTATTCCTGGCCTCTGTATTTAGTACTATGAATTGAGTTCTCTTCGGATTCTCCTGCTAGTTCCCGTGCTCCTGCGCCGAGCTGAGGTTGCCCTTACAGCCATTCCGGAGCTTCTGCTTGCCGGTTGGCAACAGCAGCCTTATTGCAAGCCGTCTCTGGAGGTATGGTTCAAAATGGGGTCGTGCATAAGATACTGATAAAGGGTTGTCCCATACTGTCTGTCAAGAGCTCACTGTGAGTCAACCCTTGTAACTGACACTAATTCATCAGTCCAACCAAACAAAGGCATTCCGCACATCACTAATATTGTGCCAATCCAACGAGATATAGAGCAGAAATATGCAGAAGGTGCTCGCTCTGTTGCTGTTACACTCAGGGTCGCAGGTGGAATGGTCACTAAGCTCTATCACTTGTCCAAGGTTACCAATTTCCTTCCATTCTTCGAGTTCACATTCTGATATGACACGTCTTTTGGTCCACGTGAACAACAATCTAATTGCAGTGGAATCCACTTGTGCCCTTGTCTCTTATTTGTGCAGCGCAGATAATATTCCTTCATCCGAGTTGCTGGATGAGCAATGGCTGCATGAGGACGTTCTCAACGCGCTGGGGGGACTCTCGTATTTTTGTCAAGCAGCAGACACATCCCTTCCATCCACCTTTGTTCCTCCCACCAATAGGGAGCTTGCGCAGAGCCACCAGAAGCCACCTGGTGGCTCATCAGGCATGCGCAAACAAGTGGCTACACCACCCAGTGGCTATCTGGTGACTAATGAATATTCCTTTGATTGTGCATGGAGCTCCTCCCCGACCATATTGATGACCTTGTTTCAGTGAATTATGCAGAACCTTGTTTTGTGGCCTGAAATATCTGGAAACATCCATGTAACAGAATGAAAGCAGTAACATGGACTCGAACACCCTAACTCATTCATTCAGATACACAGGGGAGATGATTTAGATTAAAAAGAAGCAGAAGGCGTTCACAGGAGGTGTTCAAAAGTGAAGCTTTTGCAGCCACTAGCCACCAGTTTGTGCATGCCTGGTAAGCCACCAGTGGCTTCAGGTGGCTCTGTGCAAGCTCTCTAGTGTGAATCAAAAAAATTCCGTTTTAATCGCGGGACTAGTGTTGCCAGAGAGGAGCAGGTCATTCTACTTGTACAATGTGCGAACACAGAGCAAGGAGGGCGACACACGGCCAATACAATAGGCAGGACATGATACTCATTATGTCAAATAGTAACAGAATTGCAGGTTTGGCGCCAAAAATAGGGTTTCCCCGGACATTTTGCACTCTAAAACTTCCAACATTATCACTCAGTCCCACATAGCAGTGAAAACCTGATATGCCTCCTGGTTTCCAGTAAAGTTTTCAGATAAGCAATTTCTTTTCAAAAGGGATGTAATGTCGCCGGAGATTAGTTGCAGCCTGCAGCACTGTAGGATAGCTTGTATTTCTCAAGACCTTGTGTGTGCATCTCCTAGCATATATAATCTTATTTTAGATGCCCACAGGTTTGGGGGCAAGGTGGAATAACCAGCTGCCAGTAGGAATACTCCAGTTTCTGGATTATTTTTTTAATTTATTATTCTGTAAAGTGTGTTGCCCTCTACAGTGAGTTTTTATATCACCAGTCCACCCTCCCAAAATTCCAGCAGCATTGGCCAGGATCTGAATGAGTGGTGCTTGATTGACCCCCCAGAACACCCCTGGATACCAATATTCGGATGCGAAGGTTGTCGTGGATTATTTTTTACCAGTAATTGCGCATGAATTAGTAGAGCAGATCCATATATAATTTGTGTCAACACATAAAGAATTGAGTAAGATACAGGTCATTCTTTGGTGGCGATCAAAAACACCCATTTGTACATAAAACTTACTTACGTTTGAAGGCGTGTGAGCCGGAAAACCGCCCCGCGTGTTCTTTTGAAATTAATTGGCGCCCTAACTATGACGCACATCCGCACAGTTCCATTCGGAACCTTGCACTCGGCAAAATGTTGTGTAGTCATCAGGAAAACCCCAAATTGCTATGAGGTCTATGAAACTCGGAGAGGGGTGTCACCTTTCTATGGTGGTCTATGAGACAACCTATAGACACTCATAGCTATGATAGCCCTTTATAGCCATTCATGCTATGAGTGCTATGAGTGTCTATAAGGTGTCCCATAGACCACCATAGCCCACCATTGGAAGGTACCCACCTCTCTCTGAGTTTCATAGACCTCATAGCAATTTGGGGTTTTCCTGATGCCTATCAGGTGTTTGGGAAACATACCTGTCACCACGAGTGTAAGCGACAAAATATTAACCACTGAAATTTTAACTGACATGTGAGGTATGAGATGCCCTGATTTTGTATCTGATACATCTCATATCAGCGTTGGTGTCTGCTGTTCAGACACCTGCCGTATCGGACACAATTTATGTGCACTTCATACTGCTCCTGACACTTGAAGTGTCAGGTGCAGTGCTGATGGAACGTAAATACAGCATGTCGGCAAATGTTCCCTGACACAATAAGAATCAGATGTCTGATCCGGGCGATTGCCGAACAAGGCGAACTGATTCTTATTGTGTCAGCAGCCTGTGCCGAACTCTTATTGTGTAAGTAACTAGCAGTTAGCCCGTGCTACGCTACGGCCGACAAAAACTACAGAATAATCATTGGAGTAAGTACAAACTGAAATCTCCCAATTTCTGATGGCTAAACATACCGCTCATCATGAACCTTTGGTTCACTCCTCGCGGCCTCATGGCCAGTAACAACTGCATCCTTCCTTGTTTCTCTGATGCTTTTATGCAGAATTTTTGAATGGATTTTTGTGCTCCCCTTCCCGTCGAGCATGTCGGACATGTTCTCTGATTACTTACATGGCATATCACATGGTTTGTGTTCGGATTTCAGTGCAGTGACTTCCTGGGCTCCTCCACTGGCAAAAATTGCAAGATTCAATTTTTTGGATTACAGTCGCAAACCGCGAAGCGAAACGCAACACAGAAGCGAAACAGTCGGTTGTTCTCTTACTTCAGCCAACATTATGAACCTTGGATTTTAGGAGATCAATCTACACTTGATAAAGTCCAATTGCACCAACAGGATTGGTTCAAGATTCCCTGTAGAGCCTACACAATTCAAATCTTTCAACATCATTGATTTGTGAGTGTTTGGCTCACAGTGCTCACGTATCGATATTTCCATATGATGCAGAGTAATCCGAGTCCCAAGATGAGGTTTTCGAAGTCGTAGATCAAGGATATCAACATTCCGAATGACCAAGTCCCATGGCTGAGGCGCACGAGGTTGTTTGGAAGTGTTTCGCTTCCATGTTATTTACTCACATTTGACTTGTCAGAAAGATCGCCCTCGTTCTCCACAGCCAATGCACCAAACCATGCAAAGTTTTGTCTCACTGGGAAGCCAGGAAGTATCCCTGTCCACACATAACAAAATATAATTTCATTGGTCCACCACTGCGGTCACAATCACGTGCAGAAGCTAAGTGTTTCGCTTCGCGGTTTGCGACTGTACAGTGCTTTTATTTGGCTCATGTTTCAGCCAATTACCCTCATCTCACCAATTGTGCCGAAATATTCGGACTGCAGCTTTCATGCAACCAGTTGAAACTAAGTACTTAACTCTGCCCCAAAAGTCAAGTCAACATCTCAACATTTTTAAAATCAGCAAGGCAACGGTTCAATGGAGAAATTCAACATCGACATTTTCTGTTTCCCAGTAGCAGTTGACAGCTGTGTGGGGCTTGGATGGCCAGTCCGATTTGTCTTATAGGTCTTTTGCACACTAAAAGCTAGCAGTTGACCCATGCTACGCTACGGCCAACCAAAATTGCAGAATAATCACTATGATTCTGATGGTTAAACACACTGAACACGCCGCTCGTCGTGAACCTTTGGTTCACTCCTCGTGGCCTCTTGGCCAGTAACAGCTTTATCCTCCCTTGTTTCTTTTATGTTTTTGAGGTGAGTTTTTCTTGCGCTTCCCTTTATATCGGGTATGTCGGACATGTTGTGGTTTGGAACGGTGAAGGCTCGGATTTATGGAATATTAAACCGGCAATGGGCAGCCATGTGGCTCAGAGCTGGAAGAAAACTGTGACGTACATACAGCTGTCAGCTGGAACCAGCCCATTTCTGAAGAGGACCACCAGCTTTGTGTGGCAGCCAGCTGCGTATCGACATTGCCGCCATCTGGGCCGTCATCCATCTATGACTTGTTTGCGAACAATGGAATATGTTTCCCAATCAATGGCGAAAATAATGTATTGGTTATAAATATTCCACACGGACATGCTACACCCCGCAATGCTACCGGACATATCGACGGGCTCTGTGTACCATCGCCGACATACACCAACACTTCAGCTTCATCCATCACGTTCGAGCGCAGCTTGGCGGGTGATTCCTCGACTGGTTGATCATCTGCGTTGTGTATTCTGAACACTGAGAAAAGACAGTACACGCACCATCGCAACTTCGTCCTCCCTTCGCCTCCCTTTACTCCGGGTATTTCTTGCTGTGTTGCTCGATGCTAACGGTGCCTAACCCAGCAGGCATGAGGACAGGATTTGCAAGACTGCCGTTGAGCAGATACATATAGTCTTGGACTTGGAGGCCGTAAAATCCGGCCTTGGAGCCCGAGGTCTTGAGGCTTGAAGCCTGGGATCTTGAAGCGGTCTTGAAACGACGACGAACACTTCGAGCGCGAGAGGAAGCAGAATACAGGACGTCTTGAATTAGAAGATTTGAAAATTTCTACAACGAGAGTTTGCTGTCTTGGCTGGGACGTCGGGCGGCCGCAGGCTGCGGACTTGCAAACATGGTTTCTCGTCAAATCTTGAGGATGTCGTCTGAATCGACTGCGCACCGAATTTGCGCCGAGCCAGTGGGAAAACAAGTTACTTGAACAGAAGAATTTGAAGGTGTGGCTCAAGGAACGAGAAGAATTAAAGGGAGGATTGACTTGACCCAGTCCGTGCCACTCGCAGCCCCAAACTCCGACCCTCCTTCAGATGTCCAGGTGTGATCATATCCATGACATTGCCGAGTTCTCAGCACGAAAGAAGGTTGAGAACGAAAGTCGGAGGAAGAGGGAAGAAGACAAGCGGGCGAACGATCAACATGCACGTGATCCCACAAACAACCATCAATGTGCACGGACCCTTTTTCAAGTTCTTGTGCTTCATCATAGGGCATTGTGATATGTGTTTTGCAGATATCTGCTAATAAAATTGGCGGTCTTCAAAATGAATGTTACCCATGCTCATCAAGCTGATTCAAGCAGCTCATGCACCTTGCATGCAACCCTCAAATGACCTTGACTCAGTTTGACGGTTTCCGAGCTTTTCCATTTGTCGACAACCACGCGGCAAAAAAAAAATTAGGCAATTCAAGGCAGGGGAGCTTTCGCGGGAGAATTTATAATATTATCGGCAGTGTGGTTGCAAGGTGTCAAGCTATGTGGGACCTACCTAGCTGTCCAGCTGGTGCATGCCTGAAATTTCGGCTGGTACATGCCAGCCAGCTTCCAGCTGGAGAAAAGGTCTTTTCCAGTTTCTTGAATCCTGATTCCTGTCTGATCGATCCAGGTAGAGACAATGTGCCGGCACTTTGGCGGTGTAGGGGGTTTGGGCTCAGATTTCAAGGTAGCGACTTCCTAGACTCCTTCCCTAGCACAACTTGGGAAGATCGAAGTGCTCTTTTCATCTCCCTTATGTTTCAGTCACTTGCCTTTATCTCACCAATGTAATGATTTATTTACTCATGTTCTGACTCAATCCTTCATGCAACCAGTTGAACATATTCAACTCTGTCAAGGAAAGAAAACTTAGCATTTTTTAAACCAATAAAGGTTATTTCAAGCAGCTTTTGCCAAGCCAAGTGCTCCACGACGTTCTCACACTGCCATGTCGACAAATGTGCACATCTTCAAACTCTGTTCTTGCGATTTGTCAACCCAATTTTTGGTCTGGAAAATGTGTATGCATCACCAGGGAGTTGAGTGTATTTTTTGGCACGCAGAAGAGGCAACTTAGCTGGAGATTATAGCGCAAAATCCGGGTTGGATTCCGGATTTGGGTTACGTACGCTCCATCTCAACTGCATGTCCTTCAAATCTTTGAATAGCCTCTAATATGCAACAGTTGAGTGGTGAAATTAGGCATCTCGACCTTTCTGTTTCCCAATGGGGCAGTTGACGGCTGTCCGGTTGTGAGAAATCAACATCTCAACATCATTATGGAGTTGGATGCCGGAATTCAACATCTGCACGAACTCGCGGCCCCTCACATATGAACCCGGCGTACTCTTCTGCATGCTCCACTTTGACATTTGTCCAAGACACTCATGTCTTTTCTTATATAGATGGGTAAACTGCTCCTGACACTCGAGGTGTCTGGCACATTATCTGGTCCAAATAAATGCCCTCTGATATGCTCAGTGACGGAACTGCTGAAACTACTCCTGATATTGTTCGTATCAGTGAGCATTTCAGACTGCCTTATTCTGGGGATATCAGGATAAATTCCAGAAACTCTGGTTTCTATTCAGATACTGACTGTGTCAGGTCTATTTCTGGATACCCCGATACAAACCCATTGCCGGAGTGTTGGTAGTTTTTAACCAGAACTTTCCCGAAATCAACTCGACTGATGGTGACATCTGCCAACATACGCGTTCTCGTGCGTTTGAGCTCGGATTTAGTCGGAAACATTCAGGTACATAGATATAAATATTCCTATGAGTTCCCTCCCTTTTCCTCCCGTCCTCCCACCTTTTCTCACTTGAAAAACTTGAAAAAAAGCCACTGCCCCCAGACATAGCACATGGGCCTTCATTTTCCTTCAAATCCATCAGAAGAAGCGTCGACACAGCCACTATTGCCCGTTGTTAAAAAATCTCCGGACAAGTAAATTCACTCGATGTTCAGACCGCCTTCGATCTGTGAAAAGAACGACTACATATTACATAAGTATTTGTAATAAGTATTCGTAATCTATCTAAGCACAGAGGATGGTGCCATCTTCCTTACGTCACTTATAATGATTTCGACAATGTACTCTACGTTGGGATCGGTACAGGTAGATCCATTTTAGCATCCACATTCAAGACTATGATCAGTCTACTTCCACCAGCATATCCAGTTGCGGTTGCTACAGCTTCAACGAGTTGCGAGTCGTTCAAAAACGGCCGCATCGCATCAAATACGTCATCGGGCACACGAATATTCTGAGTTATCCAATCTGTAAGGTCCATGGCAGCAGCAAGGTCGGGGCCAAGGATGGAAGTGAAGCTGAGTCCTTGCGATGCGAAGAATGGTGGCGCTAAGCGAACGACGAGAAGTTGTTCGGTGGTGAGGCCCTCCATGCGTGCAATAGGTTCGTGTTGAAGCCTAAAGTAGGTATTGCATGCTTCAATAAAAACAAGGTGAATCAAATTTAGGACCGCACTGACCATACATAGGCAGCCCTATTCAAGGGAACAGTTCTCAGAATCTTTCCAAAGTGAGCAATTGTCGTAATGCGAAAATGGGAGAATCACTCACAATGAGTTCTCGCATGGTTCCAGGGATGGTATTATTAGTACTGCGAATCACACCGAACAGGTTTGAGTGTGCCTGGGCGAACAGAGGTGCGTTGACTCTTTATATTGGCAGTCAGTAGTCAGTTATTACATGTCATGATTTTCAACTCACAGAACTCCGTCCAGATCCAATAGTGTACTATTCGTCCTTCTGGCGCGAATATCATCTGCGATCTGAAAAAATCTGTGGGTCAACGCGTTTGGGGACCAAAACTTCATAGCATGGTATGTTCACGACGTTTGGAGTCGATGTCCCCGTGTGCGAGAGTTGCGATACAACAGAGCAGGGCTAAGGTAAAAGGCTTGAGTAGAAACATAGCGCAATGTCGAACACAGAGTGAGGGGCAAAGCCTTATATTGAGGAAGCGGAGTATGTTATTCTCCTAGGTTTTCGGCAATGTGAACCGTTGTCGTTGGTGGAACAAAGAATCCAGGAACCAACGCGAACATGAAAGGAAGGGACTGGAGCCGTTGCTTTCGGACTCGGCGAAAGTGCTTTATTATGGTAGGACTGTTAGTTCATTGTTCTCAAGCGAATTCAAAAGCGCAGGCATGCGATTTACCACTTCCTCCTATCCTACTACTGGCCTTGTTAGTTCACTGATAATGAATTGTAAGCATGCGAAAGTAGAACCACTTCTGAAAAAGGGTAATTTGTCCGAGCTCAACGGCCTTCTATCGGAAGCACTCCAGGAAGTTTGTCAATTTGCCCCGGCATCTATGGCATCCTTTGGACTCGGTGAAAGTGCTTTATTATGGTAGGACTGTTAGTTCATTGTTCTCAAACGAATTCAGAAGAGCAAACATGCGATTTACCACTTTCTTGTATCCTACTACTGGCCCTGTTAGTTCACTGATATTGAATTGTAAGCATGCGAAAGTACAACCACTTCTGAAACAGGGTAAATTGTCCCGCCTTCCATCGGAAGCACCCCAGGAAGTCTGTCAATTTGCCCTAGCATCTATGGCATCCTTTGGACTCGGTGAAAGCGCTTTATTATGGTAGGACCGTTAGCTCATTGTTCTCAAACGAATTCAGAAGAGCAACCATGCGATTTACTACTTTCTTGTATCCTACTACTGTTAGTTCACTGATATTGAATTGTGAGCATGCGAAAGTAGAACCACTTCTGAAACAGGGTAAGTTGTCCGAGCTCAACGGCCTTCCATCGGAAGCACCCCAGGAAGTCTGTCAATTTGCCCTAGCATCTATGGCATCCTTCGGACTCGGTGAAAGTGCTTTATTACGGTAGGACCTATATAGGGGGAGCGAGCCCGGATCTGGAGACCGTGTTACAAATATTCTTCCTCGCCCCCAAACTTATCCGTTTTCCGAGATTTTGTATTCCGATGGGTCCTAGGTCATATAGACATATAAGTATTAACCAGACGCTTCAGAAACCAAGAGCCCACGCCACGAAAAAACACGTGTGGGCCGCGTTTGACATACTATCCGGATCCGACTTTTTTCAAAGAAAAACCAACCTCTACGCTGTGCCATCTATTTCTGACCGCATTGCTGTGGTTGAGGTTCCGGCGTACTCGGGCCGCCGTACATCCCTCGCCTCCGTCTACTTACGCATCTTGACTCACTCCTGACTCGTTTCGTAGTTCCGTAGTTCATATGAGTCATTTATTGACTCAATCCGTGCTTCAAATTAGCTGTAGTCTGTTTAAACTCGTGTAAAAGTAGCCTACAGTAGCACTCTGACCTTGAACAAGGACCCGTTCCCTTGTTCCCACCTCACTAAGTTCATTGATATTGTGTGCTTCACTCCGAAAGGACTCGAAGCTTCACATTGCCCACCTTCGGAAATGTCTCTCACCAAGTTTCAGGCGGCTGGGTGAAAATGACGCGACCGGCACGGCACTGACGCGCACTGACCCGGCATTGCCACGCCTTCGATATTTCAACATGAGGACTTCCCCTGAGCTGGAATTGACTTGGACCATGGTTTCTATGTTCTAATACTGTTTTGAGCAAAAAAACCAAAATTATTTTTTTGCAAAGGTATACCTCATTTCTTAGGCAGGTATGAACAGGTATTCATTGGAACACGGATAACTGATACATGTATGGCCCCAGAGAGGCAGATATGGAGGGAACCATGACAGACAACATGAGAGGAGTTAAGAAAAGGATGAAATGATAATGAATAAAATGAGGGCGCGTGTAAAGTGGTCACCTACATAGGCAAGTAACTTGAAACTCAAATCATGTCCATCAGGCAGGCACTAAAGAATTTTACAGTGTTATATAGCTTCATGAATCCATGTCAACTCTTCATTGCCAATCCAGTGCCTTCAAACATTGCAATCTGACCCTTCCCATGGCCACATTTTGCGACTGAACTCCTCGGCACGGCCCTGCCAAACACACCACAACACCATGATTGATGGCCCTCTGATTTGTCAGCATCATGGAACGGAAAACAAACACATAAATCAAGGAAACCAAACACTACAATGGTTATCCAAATGGATGAGAGAAAAACTTGAAATAACAACAAGGAGGCAGAGTCTGAAAAAAAGAAAACTAAAATGAATGAGTACAACCCACCAACAAAGAGAGAATACCCAAAGAAGAAAAAAAGGCTCTGGGAAGAACCCATCAGATGAACAGAAAAACAAACAAGATCCAAACCTTCACTGACAAAGAGATTACTGGAACACACACTGTGTTCCGTAGCCTGATCTACACATGTGTGCGGACACGTGTGTTGATCAGGCCACGGAACGAGTGACAATCAAACAACAAAAAAGGTGGTGTTCAAGACCACCTCCAGTCATTAATCCTCCGAACCCAAATAAGCTAACAAAACCAAAAAATCAAGGTGGTAGTTTTGTTTTCTGTTCTCCCATTTTGCTTCAGTGGTCACCTGACAAATGCTTCCATATTAGATACAGAACTTCTCCCATACATACCCTGATTCACGGACAGGGACATATCTGAAGCTTGTGTTGCAATTAAAATTAATTTCTTGAACCAATCCATCTGCAATGAAGTCATGCTGATCGTTGATTTGTTTCCCACGCAATACCACGCCAGACATGTGTTCTTTTTGCTCACTTCCAACTGTGCCACCCATGCATTCTGGAACTGCTGGAATTCTGACATCGCCAAGACAGGATGTTGGTGAACGGTAGAATGTACTCCAATTGTGTTTAATTGTCCTTCAGAATTCACAATGTTGTATCTTTGATACACTTACTCAGAGTGGAAGTGATTTGGTGGATTTACAGTGCATTACTCATATCTTAAGCAGATGAACTGATTTTATGTGCACCTGTTTGCTTTCTTCTTTTTCTCCCACATCTGCCGAAGAATCTGATTCTTACACCAGGCGCTCGCAAATTCCCGAGCTTCTCAGATCGGTATCATTTTCATCTTTTATTTTCCTGACAGTTTCCAGGTGTACTAGCGACCGCTCTAAAGTGCTCTCTGTGAAGAGCACATTGAATTCCTTGGCACATTGATTACTCGTATCGTATTCTTCTCATTATTACTCATATCTTAAGCAGATGCACTAATTTATGTGACCCAGTTTACCAGCTTCTTTTTCTCCCACACTGACACCAATTCCCGAGGATGTAACTGTTTGTATTCGACGGGGCGTTCACTTAGTGCTCAAATCTATTTTCAGCATCGCACTTTAGCTTTGAGGAAGCCCTCGTTTTTAGTAAGGAACTCGCCCAGAGCTTTACTCTGATATATCTTGTTATGTTTTTTAGTACTAATACATCACTTTGGTCATAAATATCCCCACTTGACATAAGTGAACTGGTATCCCTTAATAAGACTGACATGTCTAGACATGCTGCACATTGATGTGGCAATGGCACACAGGCTATATTTCATTACGGACACATCATCTATCCTCAAAGACATATAAGGACAATATGACTGACATGTCTAGCCATACCACGTCAATTGCGACAGTGGCTGTGCTTTAACACAGTAATGATGCACAAGCTATATCTTGAGCTATGTCAGATTACTGGCAGAGCATCTAGCCTCAATCCCAGTTGAGGACTTGTTTCTCAGTACCAATACATCCATTTGGCCATGAATATCAAGCATTTTACACTTGAAATATTTTTTAAACAACTATCAACTAGATTTGAAATATCTTGGGAATATCTGTGGTAAGACAGTGGAGAAACTGTCTGAGTTGCTCCAGGTTTGAAGCTGAATAGGATTTGTATGGCAAAGAACAGTTAGTACCTTGATGCAGCACTGACACGCATTGACGTGTATTGACACAGCATTGATGCGCACTGCTGCATGCTGCGCATGTGACATGACACCGGTAACAGCTCATATGGTCAGAATAACATGTTAAATGGTGGGCTAATCCTATGGCCTTAATGTGTTATCTCTGGGGAGTTCCCCCACAGCCACAATATAATATGTGCTGGCACCATTCGGCAGCACTGATGGCATTGATGGGAAGTCAGACAGCTCCAAAAAACTAATAATTAACCACCATTTATTTAGATAATCCTGGTTCAAATGACAGCTTCTGGAATTTGCCTTGAAATTGATGGCTGTCTGGAAAAGGTGAATCTCAGCAATTCTCGGAATACTGATGGCTGGCCGTTTTGGGTACCTGCCTGCCTTGCAATTGATGGGGTGCACGCATTTGGGCTCCCATTGATGGTTCTTTGCTTTAAAAGTCAATATTTATTCTGAGCTCTCAGAAAGTGTTTTGCATTTTGTGGGCCAATGAGGCCATCTATTGAAAAACACTTTAGAGGACTCTTGTAGCCCTTGATAAGCTCTACAGTTTGGTTATAGGGATCAGCCATTTACAGTGAAAATTTCCTTTTTGGGAAATGAATGTTTTCGTCCCAAAAAGGAAATTCTTGGAAAAACCTGTCCCTCACGCGCTTTTCATCCTTCTAACTGGGTGGGGATATCTATTCACAGCTCCCAAAGCTTATTGGAATGGATTAAACATTATAACAGTACTGTAAGGGGGTGAAAAAGCGAAATAAGTGATTTTTGCCTTGGAGCCCAGTATCTTGGGGATGTATAACTCTTCTCATTGTATAATAGCACCTGACTATATATTCAGGTTGTTTAAAGGTCTTCCCTGCCTGATACCAGCCTATAAAGTCAAATAACAAGACCCTTTGCCCTTATCAGAAATGACATTTTTGCTTGATTACCCGTCCTGGGATCACTTGCAGCACATAAGAATACTTTCAGATGGTTAATTCCATGTTAAACTGCTAAAAATGGGGACAACCCAGCCTCAGGTAAGTTGATATATCATCATTTATCTTGATAGTGAATTCCTGTCTTCTTCACCATATACATACTACCATGGTTATGGAAACAATGATACAACATCCCAATGAATTCATCAACCCTTCTGATGAGTTGTAACCTAATGGCACCCCAGAATATGGCCTCAAACTCGAAAAATGTGAAATCACATTTTTCGCTTGTCTGATGAATAGGGCACCTAGAAGATGAGATGAAGCGAAATAAACACCATAGAATAAAGGAGCGAGCTCAGTAGACCCAGAATATGTGAAAAATCATAAGCTTTGGTCAACATTTGGCCAGATAGTGTTTTGAACCATCCTCAATATCTGCGCACTCAGCTCTTGCCAGACCCACTTGCTCACAAGCACTACTCCACCAATACTTGACCAAACCCATCAAATAAAGGATATTCTGGGTCCTTTAGACTACCTGAGGCCGATTCCAGCCTTTATTTTGGATTATACATTGTATTGAGGGCTCAATTCATAAAGTAAGTGGAAAGTGGCATTTACCATTTAGGAGGTTTAGTACCATACAATGGCTGCCTTTTGAGTAGGAATAGTTCCCATAGTGTATAAGACATTCTTTGGACCTTCCACACTTGATCCATACCCTCCTGGCATAGTCTAGCAAGTGAACATTGAGAGGGAACATAACAAGCCTGAATCTTGAGATACCTACCCCAGAAAGTGCTAATAAAGGGTTTTCTTGCCATATACAAGTTGAATGTGCTCAAGGGGTGCCCCCTTCATGTACCCATTCTTAACACTCTTAAACCCTTCCTGAGGGTTGGAGTGATTATAGATAATGAGGACATACCTCAGGAGATAGAAACAGCACTCCTGCTCCAAGTTATCCTGCTCAATAATAGAACTGATTATTTTCGTTGTTTTCACCCCATCACAGCACCTTTATAGTGTTTAATCCATTCCAATAAGCTTTGGAAGCTATGAATAGATATCTCCACCAAGTTAGGCAAGTGAGGGACCGGTTTTGTTCAATAATTTCCTTTTTGGGACGAAAGTGTTCATGTCCCAAAAAGGAAGTTTTCACCGCAAATGACTAATCCCTATAACCAAATTGTAGAGCCTATCAAGGGTTACAAGAGTCCTCTAAGGTGTCTTTCAATAGGTGGCCTCATTGGCCTGCAAAATACAAAATACTTTCTGAGAGCTGGTGCTTTCAGAATAAATATTGACTTTTAAAGCAAAGAACCATCAATGGGAGCCCAAATGTGTGCACCCCATCAATTGCAAGGCAGGCAGACACTCAAAACAGCCAGCCATCAATATTCCAGGAATTGCCGGGATTCACCTTTTTTGACTCAATGCAGACAGCCATCACAATTAAGCCATTTAACCAAAATATTTATTCTTTTGCATGTAATAAGCTTTGCCCGAGATGCCCGGGAGGTGCCTGCCAAAGCCAAGACAAGCCGGACTGATGCACCCCGGCATAGGGAGATGTCCGAGATGTCCGTGCCTATATGGCTACCCCAGAGATAACACATTAAGGCCATAGGATTAGCCCAGGGGTTAACATGTCATCCTGGCCCAGCCCTTGGTTGGTACGGAACACGGCCTTCCATTTGTCGCCTCCCCGGATCCAGACATTGTTGAACGCCCACCAGATGTCGAGTTTCATGAAGAACTGGGCTCCCTTCAAACGGTTAATGAGGTCGTTGATCAGTGGGAGCAGGTACTGGTTTTTCACGGTGATTGCATTGAGCACCCGATAGTCCTGGACGAACCAGAGACTCCCGTCCTTCTTTTTGATGAAGAAGACTGGAGATGCCATCGGTGACTTTGATGGACGGATCCAGCCGGTGCTCAGTCCGTCCTAGATGAAGGCGTCGAGCTCCTTCTGCTTGAGGGGGGAGATTGGGTACACCTTGCAGTTGGCCAGCTTTGTGTCCGGAACGAGCTTGATGGCATGGGCCCAAGTCCGGCATTCCGGCAGCGCATGGAACGACTTTTTGTCGAAGACGTAGGAGAAGTCCGAGACCCATGCTGGGACCGAAGTTCTGGGCGGGGCTGAGTTCTGGGCGAAGGCCTCTGCAAGCCGTTGGGAGATGGTGCTCCCAGCGCAGATTTCCTCAGCCGGAGCGAACACTGTGTAGAGGATCCGGTCGCCATCCTCAAGCTCATTTTCATTATCCGGGTCCGGAGCAAGGTCCAGAAGATCGTCTATGTCGTTGGCCGCATCATACCTGTCATCTCCATGCCACGCCTCCGAGTTGATGGCACAGATGGACAGAACTGGACCTTCTCAGAGCTGCCAGAGTATCGCTGCGGAAATCTTCGCACTTCGGCGTGCAGCGTGGAGCTCGTCTCGGCAGGTGCTGCAGCTGGGGTTATCTGCACCTCCTTGGTCTCCCAGTCAATCTCCGGATTGTGCTTCTGGAGCCACAAGTAGCCAAGAATGACATGCTGCTTCCCAAGCCGTGTCACCGCAAGCTGGATGCGCTCGGAATGTCCCTTGTAGTCAACCACCATGTCGACCACACTGGAGATACCACCGGACATGTTTGGCGTGCCATTAACGTTGAGGACTGGGATTGTCTGTGAGAGCCAGCAGACAAGGAGATTCCGAGAGATCATGTACTCCGAGTTGATGAAGTCTCTGGTTGCTCTGCAGTCGACCAGACCCTTCACGGACATCTTCGCAGCAGTCTCGATGGACCGCATCTCCAGCAGGATGTGCAAGGAGTTCCGACCCTTGACGGAATCGATAATGTACCACCGCAGTAGTTTACACTCCTACTTCAGCCGGCGAATGCGGGGGATAGAAGACAAGGGGTCCGTCTTTGTTTTTGGCACGGAGACAGGCGGTTCCGGCTTTGGGACTGAAACCAGAACGGGAGGTGCGCCTTTCGCTTCAACCGCAGAATCAGATATATTGATTATCTCTTCATACAGACAGGAGTAATGATGGAAGACACAACCAAGGGCATGCCGCTCACTCGGTCGCGTCCGGAAAACCCTCTGACTCTGTGTCTCCGGCTTCTAGCTCGATCGGGAGCCCAGCAGTGGTAGAGAGGCGGGCGAAGAGCTCTCCGAGGAGGTTGTCTCCAAGTTGACGGATGACCTCATCCAGGATGTCTGCATGCCGGACATCTGGGGTGGCCGGACACTCTCGGGCAAGATGTCCGGCTCGAGCGAGGGCGTCATACTGGCAGAAAGCGTTGGGGCACCATCCGGAGGAGTTGACGAATGCCGGAGTGGTCCCGGACATCGTGATTGCGGTGTTAATCCGCAGATTGAGTCCTGTGCAGTACTTGGTGACGTGGACGAGCAGGTTGGTGTATCTGGCCGTTGCAGCGAGCTCCTCAAACTCGTTTGTGTACTAGTAGATGTCGTGGGAGCCTTGGTAGTAGCCATGAGACTCTAGGCAAATGAAAGCTTGGTCCTGCTCGTTTTCCTCAATGAACCGGAGCTGAAACTTAGCCTTGAACTCTGCCCAGGACGGAAATGGGAACGGAACAATCACAGACTGTTGTTCTGCCCATTGTCCGGCCGTGTCCCGTGCCATGAATGACATGGCGTACTGTACGAGTTTTTCCTCCACGACCTGCCCACTGGTCATGAAGGCCTCTGGGATGAGTCGGATATACGTAAGGACAGAATGGAGGAACATCCGCCCTTGGGTTTGGTCACCGTTGAAGATGGCCGGAGGGTTCGGTCGGAGGACCAATTATGTAGTGGAGGTGAAGTCTGTACTAAATACAGAGCAAGTACTACGCACCTAGCAGGGGAATCCGAAGAGAAGAAAGGATAAGGATTCCCACACTAGGTGAAGGTTTATAAACTAATAGGTACTAGCCAGTAACATGTGTCCAAAGAGATCAGCAATGATCCAGGGCCTGGTCGCATAACAAATGCCAGTGCAAGCGACCGCAGAACAGAGGCCAGAGGGAGGGAGGGTGAGTGTTATGTCACGTGTCCACAGCTAGCACAATAACCAACTGAGCCAAAAGGCCACTATGACAGGTTAATCCTGTCATAGGCTGTGGACTATACATGATTATATGCACTTTTTACATGCATATAACAGTGAGGTTCCGGACGTGAGTGGAGTGGAGGGAGATGCCGGAGGAGGTTCCGGACCAGGAACCGGATGAGAGGCCGGAGACGGACAGAGGGCCGGACGATCAGGAGCTGGACGGGTGGACGGAGGAGAGGTTCACCTGACATTTGTATCTAAATCTTGGATGTTTGATGATGCTCATGTCAAGCTCCACGCCTAGTTTCACGGTCTGAGCAAAATCTACACACCGGACAATGCCCTCAGGGAGGAAAAGGTTGTAGTCACCCTGCTCCACATAGCAGGCTCCAGCCTCCAGTTGATTGAAGATACAGGCCTTTAGCATTCGATCCAGTGCCTGGAACATTCATGGCATAAGAAATCTAATCTCGGGTATACACAACACACCTCGAAGTTACCGCAATGGGTCAGAGAAATAGGTATGGGCCGGCCCAATGTATCTTTGACAGAGAACATGGCCAGCGAGATATGATGCAGATCCATGTGTTGGCTGAGCCATTGTATAATCTTGGATTCAGCATTTGATATTTGCCTGCTCGTGGTTGCCTTAGGACATCCAGCATGAATCCATGTACATATCAGTGAAACCTTGGAAACTCACATTGTCTCGCGGACTTCAGATCTGATCTGTTCCACTTCAGATCCAATGTACTGTATTTGGGAGACTATGTGCTGAAGCTGTTGACGGCTATCAATCTCAAGCACTAGCTTTGTTTCAGCAGTTGAGTACTAGTATGAGATAATGGACACGCACACGAGCAATAAATGCAGTTGTCTGGACAATACAGCACAATTATCTGCCATCTGGGCTCCCCAGGATGCCAGCACTTTCTCCACTGATAAGACTGACCAGACATAGCCGAAAAAGGTGTTTGATGCTGCAATCTGGCTGCGTAGCTTGTCCATGTGCGAATGGCACCAATCCAGCTCCTCCGAAATCTTTTCGACAAACTGCTGTGCATCGGGAGGGGAATCCATTTGGAGGAGGCTTATCAGAGTCGCGATGTCCACCCAGTGGGACTCCAAGACTTTGAGTTAGGCTCGAATCCAGCCACTATATGGGACAAGTTTGGATATAGCGGCTGGTTGATCTGAGTTGAAATTGGGTTACGTGCGGCATCCCATAACGGGCAATTTGTAATCAAACTTTTGGCAGATAGTCAGTGATCACTTCTGCACCCAATGTGGACAGCCATTCCATTGTAGGAGCAGGACAGCCCAAAAATATTCAGAAAGTTGGCAGTATATGCTTTGAAGTATTTAAGCCCTGCTTGGGATTTAATTGAGCCATTTCTGTCCTGTAGAAATATTGCAAGGCAAGTTTGATGTGAGATTACAAATCACCTGTTATGGGATGCCGCGCGTAATCCAATTTCAAACTCAGATCGACTGGTCTGTCTATTGACATATCATAGACAGACACAGTCACTGGTCTAACTTTGAGTACTTGATTTCATTCAACCCTCCACGGTCGCGAAGGAGTTTGTAGAGTCGGCGCCCCAACTCAAACGTCTCTTTGATATCTCCAAAGGAGCCATAGGTCAATGTGAATGCTAGCAGCGGCATTTAATAGGGGCAGTCAGAATAGCTTTTGGAGGGCGATTCTGGGGGTTGATTCTGAAAGCAATTCTGAAATTGATTTCATCAGAATCAACTGTCAGAATCACCTCAGTTTTGACCGCCCCGCTTTGAAAAGCGATTCTCGAGACGATTCTCTAAAAATAGGTGAATATCACAGCCAAGAAACGGAATCGGAATTGAGAATCACATTCAGAAGCTCCTCTGGAGGTGATTGTTTCGCTTCTCAAAGTCGATTCTGGTTTAAAGCGCATCTCCCACACTTTATTTAAATCAGAATCAACTTCGAGAATCAACCCAAGAGGTAGGCGATCATTGTCGATCAGACACAGACCTCTTTGACAACCCCCCCAAATCGGGTAAGCGGCAATCGCCGACGACTTTTCATGGTCCCGTTCCTGGACCTTTCACTGTGACTTCAAATCTGGCCCGATAACGTTGAAAATTGGCAAGACCCCCATTTCTACATGTAATACATCTATCTATGTACACAGAATATTTTATTTCTCCCAGCAACGAACACGCTACATGTTTCGTTCATTTTGTGATTTCAGTCGGCACGGTTCGGCACGGAGATACGATGACATCAGCAAATTTTGTTTCGGTCCGGTGCTCCCCGAGTTATCCCTTTCCTCTCTTTCTTCGGTAAAAAAGATGACGTACCCCCTCCCCCCCCCCAGTTTCACGTGCGGCGACTTTGGGAGGTCTGTGTCAGCGACTTTATGATCGCTCACCTCTTGAATCAACCCCAGAATCAACCCTCAGAAATCTATTCTGACTGCCCCTAATGAGAGGAGGGGAGTGAACGGAAAGGAAAGGCGTGAGTTACACGTGTAAACCGCGTCGTGATTAGGCGCTCATCGGATGCCGGGCCGAACGACCTCGTGACTTCTCTTTTATTTATTTTTATTTATTTTGGGACGTTGCGTTGGCAGTAACACACTCCTCTGCAAGGCATTGGAGGTGCACCTCGTGACTTCTCTCGACATTACGCTCGGCAAAGTTGAAAGCAGGAAAACGAGGGCTGCACGCTTCTCCATGTCGTCACGGGCGATTTGGTTTTGTGACTGCGCTCAAGGCGGATATGTCTACTAGAGCGCCTACTGTATGTACTATACTTCTGGAAGGTAAATAGATTCCCATACATGCATGCACATACGGAGTCCCCAAGGACGTATTAATTGGAGGCTGCGAACGTTTTGAGACCGGGAGAGCGCAGCGTGCAGTCAAGTGAGAACGATGGCATCGGGGAAAGGAGAAAAGGCGCGCGCAAGCTCTCTCCCTTGGGCCTCAATTCCATACCCACACACTGAAGCCAAACAGCAGGGTCCAGCATCCAAGGACCAGGAGCCTCGAGTACCATGTGCGAGAAGTCCCGTCAGCATGCGTCGCCCAGGAACGCAGTCGCGCGCGCATGATGGGACTCGTTTTCGCGGATACAACCAGCCCCAGCGGAAATTGGGCATCAGAGCCGCCGCCTGTCACCATTCAGGCGCGCGCAGCTAGCAGCGTGCGCGAGCAGGACGGGTCCCGATCGTACAGTGTTCCATCGGATGCCACCATGATGTCGAGCGGGGCGGCCGGAGAGCAGAAAACGGGTGCACCGCGCGAGGATGGAGGCTCGGAATGACGAACAGGAGGGCGATATGAAGAGGGGAGTCGGCTTCGACACGAACGAGCAGTGGGGATGAGTAAGCTTAGCGCGCGGAGTGCCAGACGTCGCAGATGCCAGATCCGGTAGTGCGGACGCCGCGGGGAACGTGTGCGGGATCTGTTGAGAGCGACTTGATGCTGGCGCGGTGACGCTGGCGTCACGGGTAGCGCGATGCGGAGCGGAGCGGGACGAAGGTCATACCAAGAGTATCACGCACCCTACCCCAGCATCACGAGTACGTACGAGGTGCGCGGATTATGGAGTGGGATCGGCGGCAAAGAGACGAGATTAGCCTCGCACGGAGCGTGCAGAGCGTAATTGGCCACGAGGACGACACGATATCCCGATGCATCCGGTGGGTAAGGCGGTAGATGGGAGGGGGAGGGGCGGTGGGGGAGGAGAGAGCAGGTAGCGCGGCAGCCTCAGGGTGGAGAGGTAAGAGAACGGCGCACAGAGGAAGACCTGGCGTCGTCGTACAGCGGAGGTCGACGTCGACGTCCGGCGGGGTGGAGGAGAGGTGGCTGTTTATCGAGGCCGCAGTGTACGTGGACAAATGTTAGTCGTGAGTGAGCGCGACGACTACATCCCAGTCAGACACGCATGGAGGCTGTACTCCAGCGACGTGAAAAGGCTTGGGTTTGCCCCGCGTTCGCAGGTCGCAGCCGCGGGGGGTGACATCGAGCGGCATGAATATCATTTAGTCCCCGTAGACGCTGGCGCCGGATAAGTGTAGCCTTGAGCACCGTATGCGGGGTTTAATCGCCGACAATGGACGCGAGCGGTGCAGGGCCTTGATTTCGCTTCTTCCGGAACCATGCCGCCGGGTGTCGAGAGCGAAGGAGGACGGGAGTGCACGGGACCGTGTACGCGTCGGAGCTGCGACAGGACATGCAGATGATTGAGTCCGGACCACGAGCGCTAGGTGGCGTGCTGTTGAACGAGCGGACACGAAAGACATTCTCAGACTTCGGGGACACGACCGCCTCCCGGACGAAAAGCGGATTTTGCTTTACATATCGACGTCAGGATCGAGTACAGGCAGGGAGCAGGAAGCGTACGCACAGAGGTAGTATATACCGTCCCCGTCTTCTGAGTGATGACGCGAGGATAGCGCTTGGAGCGATGGCCCATGCGAGTGTGGAGGCCCGGCGATGCGTCTAGGACGCAGCAGTCCGCAGACTGGCCGAAGCGTTCGTCAGTCTTCAGAAAGCAGAACAGCGTGGTTTTCGGACTTACCGATGCAGTGAAATAAATGAAGTCTCAATGTGCCTCCGTCTTGCTGTGCGACGAAGGCCGAGGAGGGTTTCCGTAGACGCGATGTCCGCATACATTTGCGGAGCGCTGACCACGCGAATCGCCAGACGTCGTCCTGGAAGGCTGCGGTAATCCAGTCATGGTTTATCAGTCGATCGAGGTCGAAGCGGAGAGTTGACGCGGCCATTATTTGCGACTTGGAAGCGCGGCAACAAGCTGGTTCCGATCAGTGACCACAACTTGAAACTCCGGTGTACAGCCACCGACTCTTTTCTGTCACCAGCGTCTAATGGCCACATAAGTACTTCAACCAAGTGACAACAACTTGTGATTGTCGCTGGGCCCTGGTACTCAATTCCTCACACAGCTGGCAAAACTCACCCACCGCCTGTACGTACGTACCTGGACTTCACAGAAATTGTTGCCCCAACAGACCGCGTTCCGCAACCGATCCGCAATTCTCGATGGAACCAAATATCCAGCCGGAAGAGGCCTGTCCTTCATTTGCGTCCCGATCTTTATCACCCATCATCTCATTTTGCATGTTATTTACCACTGAATGGACTCGCTCCTTCATGTAATATGGGGTTCGAAACACGAGGTACGAGTCAGGATTGTTCTTGCGTCTGTTTATAAGAGACTGGCTCACGTACTATAAGCGAACTCCACCGCCCAAGTTTACGCTTACACTCTCTTTCCTAATCTCACTTGGTGAGTATGAATTCCGCGAGCTCCCTTTCTGGTCTCCTCTCTCCTTCTGACTTCTATTCTTTCAATTGCAGAACGAACAAAATCATGATAAGCGACCCGACC
>WIQG01000543.1:0-69510 GCA_014925785.1 Mycena galopus ATCC 62051 | reverse complement strand
TCCGCCGCTGAAGCCGAATATATCGCCTCCTGGACCAGAACCGACCAGCGCTTTGCGACTTACTGGACGCACGAAGCCACCACCCCTCTTCTGGAGCTTATTCTGGATTTCGACAACGTCGCGCCAAATGGCCCGACTCCAAGGCCGACGCTGTGGTGGCCATTAACAATGCCTTCCCACTCCTAGTACGTCCTCGAATCGTTCCGTCCGCTTGTTCCCTCTGACACCAAAATCCAGGAAGTCCTGAAGGCTAAATTCCCCGAAGATATTGCCACCAAGGTCAACACCACACTCCTCAGATGTCTGGTACGGTACACCCGTCTTCTCGCTCTCATCGGCGTCGGTCCCAAAGTCTGGGCCGGGGTGCAGGTCTATGAAACATACGAGGTGTGTCATAACACGTTCCGGATTTTATACCGTATGCTGACCCAACCTCCTTTCTCTAGCCCGGCGAGGTCCCTGCTGGATTTCACTTCCCCAGGATCGAACCTATCCAAACCCGCGGTCCGATGATCTCCTGTACCGACACCGACCTCTTCAACATGCCACACGACGTCCTCAAAAGGACGCTAAACCCGCCAAGCGCGGTTCGAAGAGCGCGCCTTCTAGTGAGTCGCTCACCCATCTCGTTTCCGGATTTACTTTACTAACGCTCTCTTTCTCAAGCGCCTTCCAATAAACCAGAACCTCGACCCAACCGGAACCCAAAGCGCCTTCCGGATCTTCGACCAAGAAACCCGCCCTCAAGAGATCCGCTCCTCCGGACGACGACGAGGACGACGAGGACAGGTCGAACCCTCTCCCGTACGTTCCTCCTTTTGTCCAGAATGTATCTTTTTCTGACGCAGGTCCTAGTCAAGCGCCTTCGTTTCGCGGGCGTCAGCGTTCCCACCGCCAGCTCTGCCGCTACTTCGGTGAGTAACGCCCGTCCCTTTCCTTCTACATCGACTTAGACCGTTCACCAGTCTAAGCCCTCCACTCGTTCGCAAGACAAGGTTCCGACATCCGGAACCTCTCAAACGGGTCCGGTCCCCAAGGTTTGTCTCGCCTTCTCGTCCCGGATCCCTATTCTGACTCCCCATTAGCCTGCATTCAAGGGAGCGGCTGCGTCCAAACGCAAGACCCCCGCTACAGCACCATCCAAGGTCGCCGAACCCGAAGTTCCGAAGGTACCAGTCCAGGTGCGTTTATTCCAGACTCGATTCAAGAATCCGCTAAGTTGCATATTTGTTTTCTAGGAGGTCCAAGTCATCGAGTCCGATGACGACGAAGGTGGCTCCAAGATGCCGACGGCGAGGACGAAGTCGAACCCGAGGAGGACGCGGAAGAGGAAGATGTCAAACCGGTGCGTCCGACTTTTTCTCTTTTTATTCCGGACCTCCCTGACATATCCCTTCCACCCTAGGCAACTCGTCGTCCTGCACGCGGTGCCACTAAACCCGCTGCCGTGGTCCCAGCAAGGCAAAAGGTAAGAAGACCACGGTAAGTCCGCTCTCGTCTTTTCTGGATCTCCTCTTTTAACCCTATCTTTTATAGTTGGCCGCGATCGACCCAGCCGCCCTTGGCAAGGCCGTCGAGACGCTCTTAAGGAAACGCCAGAATAACCGCAAGGCTACCAGTGGTGCGTCTCGGTTTATATTTCCGTTATCCGGAAACTCCGTAAAACCGCTAACCACCCTAATAGGTGACGAGTTCAACATCTCCACCGACGACCAGAAACATATCATTTCTACCGTCCGCCTGGGTGCTTCGTCGAACCCGGTCTTCTATACCGGTCTTCCTGCCTCCGACCCCACGAAACCGGCGAAGCTGGGCCCAAACCCGCTCGAGGACCGCCGTCTTTCACTCTCGGACACCAAGGCCATCACAGACGGTCTTAACGAGTTCATCGTACGTGCCCTTTTGGTTCTATTCTGCCCGTCGATCCTGACTAGAATTTTCCGGATTTTCCCTAGCCACACGCGCCTTGTCTCAACTGCATCATCCTTGGCAAGGAGTGCACTCCGACTGCCTTTGGTACCCTCTGCGATAACTGCGCAAGCTCCACCATGCACGGGTGCACATATAACCGGGATGCAGCGCAGGTCGTCGAGTTCATCCGACGCCTCGGCGAGTGGACGAGTCTGTCTCCAGAATGTGAGTCTTCCGGTTATTGTTTCTTTCTTTCCGGATACTGATTTATCCGCATTTCTTTAGACCTTCGCTCCGAGAACGACGAGCTCGTGGAGCTTATCCAAACTGCCGACCGTGCCCGTCGTTTGGCCGATGTCGCTGCGCTCCGTGCCGCTCAACGTCTTTCAAACTTCGCCACCAACGCCCTTTTGGTTGTCGACAAATTCGGCCCGGAACCGTTCAAGGCTTGTTTCAACGACGAGACGCCGGAGGCTATCCAGAACTTCGTTAACAGCCTCATCGACTCTTATAACGAGCGCTTCCAGGTGGCGGGACCTTCGACACGAACGAATGGGTCTCCAAGATCCCAGCTTCGCGCCTCGTCGAATTCGATGCTCTGACGCGTCTCGGAGCCAGCACCTTCACTTTTGGCGACGCCGTTCCCCAGACCACTCCTCAGACCAAGACGAAGTCCAAGGGCAAGTCGAAGGCGTAGGGCGGATGACGGGTTTCCGGATTTTCGATTTTCTTTACATACAACCAGCAGCACAGTCTCGAATAATTGCGAACAATTTCTTGGACACTGGGTTCTGTACATCTAGATAGGACTAGTTTGTAGCAGAACCCCTCTCAGTAATCAATGCACCGCACTCAGGTGCCAATTTCTGGATTCTTTTACAAAGCCCAAATTCCTCTAAATCAGGTTTCCGGATTTCCTTCCCAGTTGCCGACTAAGTGAAATTTCCTTGAGAAGCCAACATCTCCGAAATGCCCGAAATCAGCCGGATCAATTCAAGTCTAATCTTAAGACATTCGAGTTTCATACCTACATGTCAGCACCATAACGCCTGATCCCGAACTCCTCTTTGAGTATCCAGAACCATGCCCAATGTTATGTCCTTCCCATCTCTCGAATGGGAGTTTGCGTCATACATGTTGGAAGACTTTTCAGTGCGTTTCTGGATTCTCATCTTTCCAGATTTCGACTGACTCTTCTTGATAGCCACTTCAACGCTGTACCTATTGTGCCAGCAAGGGGTTGTACTGCAGGTTTATTGCCTGGGGCCGGGAGTGTGAAGAGTGCGAGGACCGTGTCTGCGGTACTTGCAAATTCCGACAATGGAGGGAATGGGAAGCCTTTAACCAAGCTTTTCCGGAGGGCACTCCTGCTGGTAGTACGTCACTTTTCCGGATCTCAGTTTTCATGGCTAACCACCCTTCTGCCTCGCAGAGTTCAAACCAGGCCGTGGCAAGATTCCGGTTCCGGATCTCTCAGCCGCTACCCGCCAAGTTTTTGAACATAACCAACGGGTTTTTACTCGCCGTTTCGAGCTCGTTAAAGACGCCATCCTTAATACTAAGGATTCGGACGTGCTTCTGGATCTCTACCTCTCATTTCACTCTCTCAACATCAACAAGAAGTTGAAGGATTTGTGGCAGGCACATGTCGAGGGACTTATTGCCGCTGCACCCGAGAACGATCCCTTTCCTATCGTCCTCGGGGAGACAATTTTCCATTGGGAGAGGGGTAGCTAGTATAGAGTATGATACCCTGTACCAGCTCTATCTTCCTGCCGAATCCAGAATTTGTGACATTCCGGATTGCCCCTTTCTGTTGGAACTTCTTGTCTTCTTCCACCATGAGCGTTCCCAATACTGGACAGGACAATCCTGCTCCAAATATCGCTATTTCTGCTCATCTGGACCCTAGTTCTGATCTTACTCGCGAGGTCGAGGCACTTCTTGTCCTTATGAAGGTTGGTTTTCCAAAGATCCAGAAAACCATCCCCTGACTAGATTCTGCTTCTCAGCCTCGTACGAGCCTTCCTTGCTGGCCTTGCGAACGTGACGGGCACGTTTGCGAATCGGTTAGATTCGGGGCCCCTTGTACCCATTGCGCTGGTATTCCGGATTCCGAGTGCGACTTCACCAAACTTTGGTTCTGGGAGGAATGGCTTCAAGGCTTTGAAACCAATTTCTACAGACGTTGGCGTGCGTTCCGAATCCTTCCTTCACCAGCCTCATATTAACTTTTTCTGGCTCTAGGTCAACATGCGTTTGCGGATTCCAGCCTGGCTGCAGCTCGCTTCCTCGAACTCCAGGTTCTCAGGCCTTATATCCCTTTGTTCATTGGTACACCTCTTCCCGAGACGGTTCAGTCGCTTGCTGGGCGGGTTTCCGCTTTTCAAGCTGACCTGGCCCTGCTCACTCCTGTCCGATCCGTAATCAGTGGTGTTTCGCCACCCTATTCCACCTTAGCGTTTCAGCTTATCGGCCTTGTCAACTCGGTTGCCCGTCGTCGTCAGGCCCGATTTTCCACACAGACCGCTGTGGATAGTGGTGCGAACCTCGATACCCTTGTCATTTTTGCGGATAGTTCCCCCACCGGTGTACTCCAATCCAGTCTTTGGTCTAGTAACTGGGATCCCGCTGGGAATTGGGAGGATGCCAATGGTTGGGACGACAACGATCTTTACGATATCGATTAGCTACTTTTGTCAAGTGTTTAGACTATTCGATTTGTTGTCGGGCCAAGAATCCGGAAACCGCACGTTAGTTCCAGGATCTGACAGAATCTGTCAATGATCCCTTTTGGCCCAAAACTTGATAATCGCCATGATGTAATTATTCACATGCCACAGCTCATACCAAGGTTTCGGTCGCTTTGCTCCTATGTAGCGGATTTTGCCATTGGATAGAATATCCCTATCTGCTGCGGGGCCTGAGCTCATAATGTCCTTGGAAATGAGGACCTGTCCATCATTCGCAATCGAATTTTGCGAAAACTGATGAGCCGGTATCCTACCCTCTCCCCCATTTTTAAAACTCAAACTGTCCTCAGTTTCCGGATACCCCTGATCCATAATTTCCGCATGAGCTTAAATACCCATTGGACGCCATACCAATCCCCGTTATCATCTTACCCGCGTCTACTATCGCAGGCCTTTACTTCTCGCACACCTACCGCTCTGGAGCGGTCTATCGCATACGACATGGCTCATCCAACACCCTTTGTTCCACCGCCCGAGTTTGCTAGTCTCTACCGCGAAGCTCGGCTCGGCGTCGGTGATTTCACCGATGACATCAAGATGGAGGACTTCGAGAATACCCTTAACAAGGCGGGGAGAGCGGCGCGCGCTTTAGTACGTTTCCGGATTTTCACATTTATCCAGAATCGCCTCCTGACTCCTTTGGAAGGTCGCCTTCCGGCCTCATTTCCAGGTTATCTCCCTTATTGACCAGATATACGCATTGTACCCTCGTTTCCATGTCAAATTCGAGGCTTTTCGACTCCAACACAAGGCTTCTTATGAAAAGAAGAACGTAAAGGCCATCCGCGACGCGTTGGCTTGTTTCGGAGAGATCAAGGAAATCCGGATCCGCCTCCAGAAGAACTCCGTGTCTGTCAAACACGACGCTCGTACTGCGGAATTGGAGGGGGCTCGTGAGGCAGCCAAGGCTTCTAAGAAATCCAAGGTGCGTCTCCCCCATTTTTCTGGTTTAATCCCCGGTTCTGAACTTCAATATTAGGGAAAGCCCGCCAAGCCTCTTACTCCAGAGGAAATCTCTTCCGAATCCGAAGATGAAGTCGAGGAGGTTGTTGCCGCCAACGAGGACGAACCCATGGAGGACGCAGAACCGCTCGAGGTCCGCATTCCCCATCTTTTCCGGATTTGCCTGACTTTCCTTGCCCTCAGGATGAAGGGCTCCAGGTTATTGATAACCCCGCCCTAGCCGATTCTCCCAAGGTCACCGTGCGTTTCATCAAACACGGTTTTCCTGGTTAATTGCTGACTAGTTTTCCTGTAACAGCCTAAGGCTCTCGTGCGTTCGGAAACGGTACGCATTCCTTATATCAACATCGCTCGCCTTGATCAGACGTCCTCCTCGTACACCAAGGCTATGGCCATTGTCAACCGTGTCGCTCCTGCCGAAGCTCAAAAGGTAGCCGTGGCGGCGCCTAGCTCATCCCACAAGCGTCGCCGCAAGAATTCTTTTGTTGAACTCGAAGCTGACTCTGCTTCACAGGGTAAGCTCTATTTTCCGGATTGGTTTGCGGATGCCTTATTGCCTTCAGGTGAGTTTCCCTCAATTGAAAACTTCAACATCTCGGTCGGATCCGGTAACCTTTCCGCTGCAATGGCTATCGCCCAGAGCAAACCTCCCATTACGACGGACTCCCTGCTTCACATGGAGTACTCAGCTCGTTCCGAACTTTCTGCCATCACCTATCGGATTTCACTGCTGGTGAACTCGTACAAGCATACTCATTCGGAGCGCCAGAAACTTCTGGATTTGCTCAGGCAGAGGAATCAGGAGCCTCTCGAAGGCCTCGCACAGACCCATTAGGTGCGGAATCCAGAAAACGTCCTTGTTCTTTTCTAACTGGCTTTACTCCAGACTTTTCCCCATGCCCATACTGCCACCATGTTCCCATTCCATGCCCGTACATTCAGAAACCGGTCCCTTAGGCTTCTTTTGGGCGGTGCTAGAGTTCAGTTGCATCCGCAACGTCCAGTCTTTACCGTATATCCCACCATGCCCTTGGTTTCCGCTCTTTTGGCGTAGGCTCCGTTATAAGCCATAGACCAACTCTTAGTCGCTCATTCCGAATACATTCATTTGCCGCCGTTTTTATGTCCAGAATACCTTCCGGATTTTCGAACCATGAGACTACAGCCTATTTCCTTGTTCTGGACGAACGTCGAGGATTATCGGCGTCATAGACTCTAGCTGGGCCCAAATCTTCTTCCGGCGGTTCTTCAGGATCTTCATACTCAGTTGGCAATAGTTCCGGATCGATAACCGCCCAATCCGGGTTTAACTTCGAGACTTTATGGAATTGCAGATCTTTTCCCTTGTACTCAGCATCTTCCTTAGCACGTGCGAGTGCTTCGAGCTTTTCCGGGGACAGGTCGATCAACTTTTCTATTTTGTCTGAAAGGATTATCTTTTTGCGGCTCTCATACGGAATCACCCGAAACTGGGCGATCTTTCCGCTCATCATTGCACCGTTCAGTTCACAGATCAAATAAGACCCTCCTGGTTTAGTCCTACGGACTACCACCATTGGTCCCATGTAACGATAATCCATCTTGGAGTTTAAGGATTTCTCAACCTGGGTGTTTCTAACCAAAACAAGATCCCCGGGTTGGAAGTCATAATCCTCAATGGTATCCTCGTGAACTCTTTCGTACCGTTTGACCGCAGCGAGTTTCTCTGCACTAACTCGTTGACGCATTTCCTCTACATGGTCTGCATGTTTAGCGAGGGCCTTTGCTCTCAACCCAATCAACTCATGGGTCGGAATAATGGTATCTGGATACTCCACCAGCCATGTTGCCTCTACTATATCTAAAGGTATGGTTGGATGCGCACCCGTAACCGCAAAGTAAGGCGTGCAGCCTAAACCACGACGCGTAGTGATCCGGTCTGCCCATACAGCATGAACCAAGAACCACCACCACTTGCGCGTGTCTCCCCCAGTTGCCTTCCAGACTGCTTGTCTAACATCCCAGTGGCCAGTCTCAACGACTCCATTGGCCTGTGAGTTGTAAGGCGAAATCCGGATACCCGTTATTCCGTATTTCGAATGTAACCATTCCAGAGCTGCCACAAACTGCTTCGCGTTATCCGTAACGAGCACTTGTGGACACCCCCAGCGGCATATGATTTCTTCTAGAAGGAACTTGCCCAAGGCTTCAGCATTGTCGCTCCTCAAGGCCCTGGCTTCCAACCATCGTGCTAGAGCGCATCTAGCGGCGACAACCAGTTTATGCCCATTTGAAACCACACCCATAATCATTACATCTATATGAATTTTCTGGAACAGGCTCGGCGTCATCGTAACCCTTGGCGGAATCCGCAATAATTTCTTTTGCCTCAGCTGGCAGAGCCTGCAAGTCTTGACGTACCATCCAACGTCTCGATCCATCTCCGGCCACCAGAACCTTATCTCGATCATTGCTTTGCTCGAGAAGGCCCCCTTGTGTCCGAGACTATCATGGGACGCTTTCAGGATGTACATCCTGTATTCTTTATCCACAACCAGCTGGTGTTGCGAATCTTCGTTCTTCCGGTACATCTTTCCATTCTTGGCCAAGAAGTACTGTGTTGCGTAGCGCATGAACCTTTTGTATGTCCTATCTGACATACCGCCCGGTCTGTGGGAAGGATCCTTTAACCAGACCCTAACCTTGTCAAGTTTCTCTTCTTGTGCCTTTGCGGACTCAGAGCGCTGATCTTCTGGGTAAGATTCTCGCCTATTGGGGTCGTATTTAAAATCGTCCTCTGGCAAGAGTTTTTCCTCATCCTGGATCTGAGACATTAGATACTGAGGCAACTTTATTCCCTCAGCTTCATATGCTCGGCGCACTCCTATGTCTACTGCATCTCGATCTTGACTTGCTATCACGCAGTCTTCGGTGAAACCTTCAATTGCGTCAGGTAAATCCGGAAGTGCCGTATTCGGAACATATATTTCCTGGATATACCCTCCCCTGGTGTCTATCGATGATTTGAACTCATCAAACTCCAAAGGTTGCGCAATATCGTGATCCCACTCCCCATGATCTTCCGGAGGTGGATTATCATCCATACCCTGTTCCGGATTTACATGTTCAACGTCCCCCGGTTGTTTCCTCCTTCTGGATAACCCATCAGGTGAAAACGTCAAACCCTTAACATGCTTCAACTGGAAGTGGAACATTAAGATTTGTTCTATCCACCGGTTGATTGTTGCGTTGGGTCCCATTCCCGGATTCGAGAGCATGCCTTTGATATACATGGCATCTGTCTCTATCACAAGTTTGCGGCATCCCAACAGCCAGTATTGCATATGATGCAGGGCCCTTAGTAAACCATATAATTCCCTTTTGGCTGAGAGAATCTTGCCTCCCTTTCGTTCAAGGGTATGGAATCGAACTTTGCATAATACCTTTTCGTAGGGTCGTTCGGGTCGACTTGATAAACTTCAAGACCAACAGCCATCCAGGATGTGTCCACAGCCATTATGACATCAGAGTCCCACTCATAATTAATGGGTTTTAATGCTTCACAATGCTTGACTGCGTACTTGATTTTGTCCATGGATGCATCCTGTAATTCGCCCCATTCCCAATCAACATCTGCCCGCAAGAGGCGAGTCAAAGGGCGGCTCATCACAGTATAGCCTTGAATGAACATCCTCATCGTTCCTACTACTCCCAAGAACTGTCTGACCTCTGAGACATTTTCCAGAGCAGGCCACCTTTCAATAACACCAATCCTATCCTCTGAAGGTCTCCTTCCTTCGAATGAGCACATATGCCCAACAACCGGAAAAGTGTCCAAGCAGAGCAAGGCCTTGGTCCCTGAAAAGGTACCCCCGCAATACTTAACGCGTTGAACAACGCGGTTCAGATTTTGGAAGTGTTCCCAGATAAATCGGCGGATCCCGTTATTTCCAGGGATAGTCTCATATTTTCCGTCCAATCCCATATACCGACTTCCTGGTCCTCGGACCGGAACATCGTAGATATACGGAATCGTGACGTGCGGGATCTCATCCCTTAAAATGTATGTAACATCGTCGTGGAATATGGGTACTGAGTTGGTCCACCCTTGGGGTAGCTTTACCAACCTTAGTGCTCCAAAGGGTGTCTGGAATGTAGTGAAATCTCGAGAGTTTTCTGCTAGGTCCCTATGGTCATATCCGGAATACAAATCCAGAACTGCCCCACAAGCTCTCCCGGCGAAATGGTTCGCGAGCTCATCCGTACCCGGAGGAATCCCAGAATGCGCAATGGTTACTGCATTTAAAGGCTCAAGAGAGTGGACTAGCCGAATGCTCTTTCCGTCTTTCTTGACAACCCCAAAGAACTTCGTCCTGTAAGAAGCGTTCGAAGGCTCATAGACACCAGCATCGATTTTCTGCTTGATGATCTTACAGACTTGTTCAAGTTGGCCACGGGGTATGGGTATACTCTTCTCTACCCAGACCTTATGTTCAACAATTGGTACTTCGACGGGTGGAAAGAATTCATGTTTAAAGCTTCCACGTTCGGAATCATTCCAGGCAAATGCATCTGATTGCACCATCATAAAATGGTGCATGAACTTCCTTTCTTCATTTGAGAGAAAATTGCCTTTGTGGATTTTATCGATGATTTCTTTCCGTTCCTCTGTGTACCTCCCTGTAGGAGTAAATTCGGAAGGTTGCTGTGGTAGAGTTGGCATGTCCTTTAAAGGATCACCTGTTATCTCTCTCTTAAGCCTATACTTTTCCGGTAAATCTCCATATACAGGTCTAACTTTAAGCGCTACAGGCTTATATTTCTTCCCGGCAAACGAAGACATCACAGGAGCGTCGGCAGATTGGGCCTCCGGATCTGGTTTCGGATCTGATGTCGGAGCCTTCTTCTTTTTACACTTCTTTTTCTTGTCTTGGTTCACAGGAGTGTGCTCCGAGTCTGAGGAATGGGCACTGGTTCCAGCTTCGGGATCTCCCCTATTTTCTGGATCTGTCCAATCCACAAACTGGCAGCACACACACCGAACCTCGGGATCCACTTTATGTTTCCCACGGTTCGTTTTAGCTCTTCGAGCTTTTGCCTTCTTGGACTTTGTTTTCTCTTCGAAGGTAAAGACCTGAAAGGCCTGTTTTCCACTTCCATCTACCTCTGGATTCAGCCGTGGGGACGCGAACTCTTGCAGGAGTTGCGAAGCCTTTTCATCTCCCTTGAGTTCCGTACTCTCGGTCGACGCCAATAAGTATGCAGCGTTCAATTCGTCCGAGCCAAATGCCATGCCATCCTTGGGTTCCAGATATCCTTCTATCCGGAATTGCCCATCCTCATCAAAACCGAATTTCAGTGCAAGTTCTCCTTGGGGACGGTCTATCCCTAATTCCTCGAAAGTGTCTGAAAAACCTGAGTCTTCTGTGGCTCAGCTTTTCCTTCCGGGGTCGCAGGTCTAGAACCACCTCCCAAGATCTCATCTTCTGGTCGGCTCAGAATGGTACGAGCACCCCTTTTGTACGTGGGCATTTCTATGCGTCGTTTCGTATTGGGGCACGAGATGGTAATCGTGGACCCCCCATCCATTCTGTTCCGGATGGTGCTTTCAGTCAGAATGTCAAATGGCCTCCCCAACAGTATATCGTAGGGGGCGCCCTCTATGACATGGACTTGGAGGTAGATAGTTAAATCTCCAAAGAGAAATGGAACGTTCTTGGCCAAGCCTTCAGTTTCCTTTAGCTCGCCATTTGCGGACTCCATGTGTATCTTTATATCCGGGTTCCAGGTAAGCATTGTAGCAACCGCCCGTTTGAGCGACATCGACACAATCTGCGAACCGGTATCCAGAACGGATTCAACCCCATGCCTCCCATTGACTAGCGGGAAGAGGCACCGCAGGCCTCCTGATTCCCGGGCAGCGTAAATCTTCTGCCCCGCGTCATAGACTCGTCTATGCTCTCCTTTTGGCATACTGTTCAGATAAGTTTCCACTGGATCCTGGATGACCACAGAACCAACCGGAAGGCCATCATCCCCAGTGGACACGAAGAAATTTGACATTGGTAGACGGGCAATGTGAAGGGCATCTGCTCCGAGAGCGAACCGTTCTATGTACTCATCCGCCGGAAAAGGATCCTCCTCGGGTTCCGGATCCTCCATCAAGTAAACAGTCTGGTTCTCTTTATCCAGAACCGGCTGCCTTGTTTTGGTTGTTCTGGATCTCACACCTTTGGATACTTCTCCGGATACTGCCATAAGATCCCCGAGTTTTATCCTTACTTCCGTATCCATCACATCGTTCACCACAGTATTGGTTAGCCCTGGCTTTTGTAGAGGAGCCACCAATCGATAGGCCTTTGGTTCGGCACTGGGGACGGTTCCGGATTGGCGAGCCCCTGGTTGTTTATTAGAGCCTACTTTCTGCAAGTCTTTTTGGACTTGAACATCAAGCGGCTGGGTATCTTCAACCAGAACAGCATCGTCTAATCTCAGGTTCCTATTCCCTGGCTTTGCCGCCTCCTCCACACCTAAATCCTCAGCAGTAACCCCAGCTTGGATTCTGGATTTAGAATGCCTCTTGATATGTGTGACCAACTTTTTCCGTATTTCATTGAATATCCCTTGTTCCCTTTCCCCCCATATGAAGGGAATGGTATCCTTAGACATAATCACTAACGGTTTTATATGGCTTTTGTAATCCCAGAGATCATTCCGGTATTCATCTACCAACTTCAGAAACTCAAGTAGCTCTTTCCGGTTGACCGGGTCTGGCCAACTTTCCAGGGTGTCTACCCGACTACGAACATCTTCTTCATCTACCCATCTCACGCGCCAATTCTGACTCCTAGCAGCTGGACTCTGGACCTCAACACGGTTCTCCGGAGGTTTGGTCTTGGGTGGGGCTGGAGCTTTAACCGGGCCACCCGCCTCCTTCCTCGAACGATTCAGAAATTTCCCGATTCCGAGCTAGTCCCAGCTCCTGAACGGGTTTGCAGATACATCTCCCACATCTGTGCAATCTGATCCGGAGTCACCCCAATAGCGTTCCCAGCAGAATTTGAACTTTCTGGATCAACCTGCACAAACTGCTGTTGATTTTTCTGGTTCATCTGCCGAGATTGGTCGGACTTTTTCTGGTTCATTAACTGTACACGTAGGGCCAGTAACTCATCATCTCTTGAATCGTATAGCTGGTTGACTTGATCCTCATCTCCGTTCTGGATATAGCCTTGAGAGAACTGCTGGTTGACTCTTTTACCCAGGGGAGCACCTCTCGGTTTACCTTGTCCTGCATAGTAGTCATCCACCCTTTCTTTCTTGGATTTATAATCCGGAAACTTGGGAATGAACGAGCCATTGCCTAGACGCATGGCCCCATCCACAAAAGTTATGTAGCCCATTTTAATGTGCTCCTCTTTGTGCGGACAAGTAGCTACTGGATGATCCTCTTTACAATAGAAGCAATCCATGGGGGGCCTTTCAGCCATTCTTCCGGATTGTTCATTGTTGTTCCCGTAGGTACGGTTGTTCTGGATTCCAGGACCAGCCGCGTTTCCGGACATGTGGGGAGGGGCTTGTCTCGCAATTTGAGCAAAGGACTGTTGGATGGTGTCTGCCACCGTTTTTCCTATCTCTTTCTTGTGAACTTCAAACCCATCCTTAATGTGAGAAACCTCTTGGGACAGAGCTTCCAGCCTCTGAAGATATTCCTTCTTGATTCCAGGTTCAGCAACTGGAATGTATCCAGAACCGCCGCTACTGGACTTCGTATTTCTCGGGCTTGCCGCAGCAATATCCACAACGTGTTTTGCGATTTTGAGCACATCTGCTAATGGAATAACATCACCCCTACGTTTCACGTTTTGGGCTTGACCGGCCCCAGCAGCAGCATTTGCGGGTGCTAGGGTGGGATTGGTTTCTTTAAGAAACTGATGTTGAACCATCATTGCTAGCACTTGTGCTTCAAGTTTTTCATCAAGACACTCCAGAAACTTCCCAACCAGTTCCCCATTACTTATGGAGGCTGGAGGTTTCATCAGCTTCGCAGCTTCTGTTTCAAATTTCTTTGAAAACAGTTTAAGCCGACCCGCGTCTGACATTTCAATATCCTGGTTTTCTTTGCAGATTTTTCGGAGTTTCTGGAGCGACCCGACTTTGACATCCTCCAACTCAGGGTAAAGATCCTCAATCTCCGCAATGAACTCATCAAAAGTCCCATTGCTATAGGAGTCGAAACCCTTCCACTGGTCTTTGGTATCTTGGTCTGTCACAAACTCTATGATTTTATCCTTCTTTGCAAGGGTATCTGTAATCCCACCCAACTGGATAATGGCCTGCATATGGTTAAGGAAGCGCCTCAAAGAGGCAGCATCCCCCCCATCAAAGCTGGGCGCATTCTTTTCCCATGGATAGGGAATCCGGAACGCAGCAACATTAGGCTGTTGGGCCATTGTGTTGTTCGTAGGATTCTGTATAGCAGATTGGTCTGGTACACTGGTTGTTGCTCCGTGAGAAGGCAACGAAGGCGATCCTGGTTCAGGACCTGGGGTAAGTTCAAGATCTTCTTGAACTTGTGAAGACGATGCAACTGGACGTTCTGGATTCCGTGCAGCAAGTGCCTTGGAAGCCAATGTACGTTCCTGGGTCTGCAACGATGCGTCTGCTCGAGCACGAGCGGATGGAGAGGGTTTTTGGGTTTTAGCAAGTTTGCTAAGGGAGTGCTGTTCGAGCAGAGGGAGCAACGGTTGTTTTCCGGATCTACTGATTGTGCGAGTAGTTCGAGAAAGTGGCCGTTCAAAACCTGACTCGGGTAAAACCCCTTGCCCTTGGTACGATGGACTTTCCGGATCTGGCTCCTCACGAGGTGCCTGACGCGAAATGTTGCCAAATTTTTCTGTATATGGACAGAAGGCCTAGAGTACTGCTTTCAGGATTTTACTCTGAAGAACAGTTTTTGTCTCTTTGGAAAAATCCACAAGACTGCAAGCGACGTACAAATGAACAACTGGCCCCTCGCGGTGGGCTCCAGATGAAACGTGTGCTGGCGGTCTATGGGTGAAATCCACTACAATGCAAATCTGACGGGCTGAATGCAATGAAGAAGTGTGCTCTAGTTCAGGATTCACAAATCCCGAAACCAACACAAATCCCTAAAACAACAACCAACCAAACTCCACTAGTGATTCCGGATGCAATCCCAAAGAGTGCGACCGAGTACGGGTCTTTGTGTACCGATAGAAGATACACGGGAACAGTTGTTTAATATTTGCGGATCGCAGCAAGCAAATCCAGGATCGTCCGCAGACAATGGTTCAATTTATAGTTTTGCAACTCTGGGTCACCCACTCTAACCTCGTAAGACAGGAGCAGTGAACCAATTTGACACGCAACACGCAACAAATCCGGAACACACGTAGGACACACAAAACACGTAGGACACACACAAGCAACACGCAGGACACGCAGGACACGTACACGTACACGCAGGACCACGTAGAACACACACACACGTACACGCAGAACACGCAAGGGAATATCCCGAAAAACTGATAGATTGATAATAACTCGAAAATACAAGCACGCCCCCAAGGACAGCCTCGATGAATCAAGCCGGTGGTTCCGCCCTTCTGTACTCGCTGGAGCAGACCGCTAGTCTCTCCGCTTTACGTTTCCGGGTAGGAGTCCGTGCCTTCTCCCTACAAGCTGCCCACCTTATATACTGTACATCTAAAAATAACTCTACAAACATAATACATTAATCATCGGTGTAACCATGTCCGTGACTCGAGAATATGAAATAACGATCGCCAAGCTTGCTGACTGATTATTTTAGATCCTGAAAATGTTAGTTCTGGATTAGTCCCTCCAGACATTGTGGTTGAATTGGATAGCCCTTCAAAATGCCTCTTTGTAGACACCCTGAACTTGTGTGCAGCCCAAGAGCTACCCTAGACCGTCTACCCGTCGAGGTGGAACATGGTTGAGCAGGCTCCCTATTTGTCTGATTTATTTCTGACGCGATCGGGGCCTTGACTTGGCACCCGAGCGGTCCTAGTATTCTGGATTTCTTGGGCGCACTACTTGTGTCCCTCAAAGGATTCTTGGAAATCCGGAACCTTGGGTCTTTTGCCTACAATTAGACACCCTGGTCCCCTTCATAGCTCAAGTAAGGACCTTCTTCCTAAATTGGGTTCGAACTCGGTTGCCATATTAAGCCGATCGATATTTGATGGGTGTATGACACCACATCCGGATCCGGCTCGTTCCGGTCTGAAAGGTTCTGGGTCATCACGTGATCGAGCGCGTCGCCTCATTGGTACAAGCATGGACAAATAATGTTGAAACCCATTCAAGATGCACCTGCTTTGAGTTCCACAAATAGGCACAGAATGGATATTTTATTCCCCAATGTTCGTTTGGACTATCCGCAACCTCCTGCCCATAGTACGACAGTAGGATCCAGAACCAGCGGCATATTAGTCGGAGGCACCCAGTATGTGTGTTTTCTGGATACTCATCCGCAACTGGTTCCGGATTTGGTTTCTAGCCTGTAGTTCCAGGTCTACTGACTTGGGACTCGTCATAGACCCAGATGTGCGCGTATCCGCAACGGAAATCCAGAAAACGTTAATTTTCAGGTGTTGGCGAATTCACGGCTTATCAACGGGTAAATATTGAGGGCAGGGTGACTGTCCTAGTAGAAAACAATCAAAAGTGGCCGGAAAAAAGTGATTTCCTTTACCAGGAAAACGCCTTGGCAATCGGTTTGAAAATCTGAGAAACCAGTTCGCTTCTGATTTTGAATCCGAAGCGATTGAGCCTATAACCAAGGCGAACAGGTAAAAATTGAGGGCAGGGCGACTGTCCTAGTAGAAAACAATCAAAAGTGGCCGGAAAAAGGTGATTTCCCTTACCAGGAAGACGCCGTGGCGATCGGTTTGCAAATCTGAGAAGCCAGTTCGCTTCAGACCTTGAATCCGAATCGATTGAGCCTATAACCAAGGCGAACGGGTAAAAAATGAGGGCAGGGCGACTGTCCTAGTGGAAAACACTCAAAAGTGGCCCAAAATGGAAAAAAAACGGCTCGCGCCTGTTGTACCGCAAAGAGCTGTAATATGTATGGCACAAACTATGCAACAACTGGCTCAGTGAGGTTTTTGTAAACACCAACTATGCAACTGCTGGCCCGTGAGTGCACAGGAGGTGTCGGGGGAATGTCAAGAATATTACAAAAAAATTACACCCTGAAGGAGAGGTCCCAGGTAAAAAATGTAATTTACCTGTAAATTACCTGTAATCTTTGGAGTGTAAACTGCACAGGCATTTAATACCCCAAATCGTTCAATTCGTACGAGGGTTTAGGGGTGACACCATCATATGAATCAACCCTTTCATTCAGCACTCAAATTGGGCATTTTGATCTGCCAGCAGCGCTCGGCTAACCTCGGCTAACCTCAGCCAGCTCAGCTAAGCTTAAAATTGCCTCGGTGACCCAGTGACTTACAAAATTTTCCGTAATTTTTCGGCTGTGTGACATGTGACTATATGAAGTGAATGAAATACAACAGTATTCCCAGACCACAAATTGATACAGTGTGGCAAAGCAAAATATCCAGTCAATCCGAAATAATATCCACGCCAAGAGATTTACAAGCTCCGGGAGATATGTGTCAGTTACACTGCCGCCTTGCAAAGCACAATACCCACGATAAGCTCGCTGCACACAACAGTTTATATAAAGTGTCTGTTTATGAGAGACTGTGGCAATGGCCCACAAGGTACAGCGCTCAGTTGCGCCTAGTTTACTGTACAATTTCGATTAATTCAGCACCAATCCCGGAATTTTAGTACAATTAAAATCCAAAGGAATTCTGATAAATTGAGAAAAATTATTGCTGCAATAAAAAAAAATAGGTGTGATGCGTGACCACCGAATTGAACGAAATTGTACAGTACTGTGGCAATCAATTCTCTTTTTCAGCCTAGAAAAATCTTTAGGGCTTTCGCCTGTCGCTGCGATAGCAACAACCGTTGATCCGGGCCATTTCAAAACGGCCCATCGAGTAGTTGAAAAAAATCTGGACGGGCTAACAGCACAGCTGCAGTCCAGAGAGAGAGTATTCTGCGAACAAATGTCATGTGTTTCTCGTATAGTTCAGAAGATGTTTTCCGGCTCATTTCGCAAGGGGAATTGTTGGGTGATTCCACAAAAGCCCTCGCAGCAGTTGAAACTTGTGCAATCATTCTTGAGACCGGCTGGCAACAACGACCCAGCTTGGCTGTAATACATACACTGAATGGGATGGGATACCACCTGTTCAAAGCAAAAGAGCTGACATGGCCATTTTGACCGTGAACATCAACAACCCGTTTCACAGCCGTGGCAGTTGTCTTTCAACGGGCCGCCAGGGTCGAGACCCGTGCATTGAATTATTGCCAAAAATCTTTGGTGTTGTCCAACCTTTGCAACGGTGATGAGCCACCAGATTGACCAGGCAAGAAAATACCAATTATTTTCCAATTCCAAAACATTACAATCAAGGAATTGCCTGCGTACCATCCCAGCAAGGGTCAATGCCAAGGTCCAGGCAGATGACTAGGAGACAGCGGTGTGTAGCCAAGGAGTCAAGGGTCCACTAACGCCTCTCAAAACCTGAGTCAGGTTTGTCAGCCAGCGACAACTAGCTAAAACCTGATTCCTTACCAACACACACTGTTTGGGGAGTCAGGGTCTTCCCTCTAATCAACTGGACATATAAAACTATCCAATAAAAGGACTGGAACGTGAGAACGAGATGTAGGAGGGCATGAAGGCGGCATACACTACAATTAGCTAAAAGCATACCAGAAGGGAAAGCTTATGGTTCGCTTAAAGCCATCAACATAAGGGAGGAACACTTGCACTGCCCCATCACGTGTGAGCTACCAGAGATCACGGGAGGTGGAGTGTATAGGCCAAGAGGGCCGACAAGTCAAAACAAGGACTCAGGGCTGGAGCCATCAAATAATGATGTGATCCAACACTTTGACTCATAAACGGGGAAACTGGCCGGCCCGGTCAATGACTCCATCAGAGTCATCAAGACATGACTCCCAAAACGATTATGACTCGGCACGTACAATAAAAAGAATTGTACAGGGCATAAAAGTCCAAAAGTGCCAAATTATGTGAACATTTCATACTTTTCATCCATTACTTGTACGAATATGAATGGGTTCACTCTGTAAATTAGTAGGAGGAACGATAGGACGATCTGATAGGCTAGCTACTTCGGAACCGGGCTCTTTATCTATTATTCCTGTTTTAGTAGTTTAAATCAGTGCAAAGTGTATAAATTAGCCAGAGGTACAGGGTTAAGGCAGCTGATTCTACCCCTCCTTGCTAGACGTTGGACGTCGATTTGGAGACTAGATCTTAGCTGTGGTTGATACCTGATATCTAGGATATCTTGTGTAGAACGCCAATAAACACGGAAGGATGTTGTTGTATAAACTTGTGTGAACGGAACGCATGGACACGGAAACGGAACAGGTGGACACAGAAACGTGTGGTTACGAGAGTTTTTAGTGCAAAGGAATACGTTACATGTCTTAGAGGTGTTTTTCTGGATAGTCTTGAACTATCAGCTACAAATCACACACACCCTTTGAAGAATAATAAACCAGCTCATTTCAGTAAACTCGGTCACATAGCGCCTAGTGGACTTGAAAGCACCCGCCAAAGACTACAACTTTAACAAGAAACTACACTTTAGTCAACCTAATACTTGGTTGCTCCCCCGGACACAAGAGTTATTGGAAGTGGATATTTGGTGTTTTGAGAAGTTGCACCCAGTAGAAGTGCCTTGCTCATCAACGGCAACCGGCGGAAGCTCTATGTTAGAAAATGGATTCATGTCCGATACTTTTGTCAAACCTCCTTTATCTTGATTTCTAGCTGTTTTCGCTTCTGGGGGGAATGGGATAAACCAGATCATAAGGTAGTGGGCCATGCCGCTTGTTGGCCCTACCTACCTTATTTCATAAATAATAGCTTTCAGGTTTCAGGCAGGAATCTATGATAGAACCAGAAATACCTGCCAAGGATGACATGCTGCACAGTTTCAAAGTGTCCAGTCCGTGCGACAGGGATTTTCAATGTGATGCTTGGGTGATGCAGGTGGAGGAGACAGATCACACCAGGGGCAAAAGCCAAGGCATATGGAATTCATATGCCTTACACACATGTGGTTCGCATGCCATCACAGTATGCAACAGAGGTGATTGACACCTTTGTCACAAAGTTTGACAGCATGTGAACCACATGCATGTAAGGCATATGAGATTCACATGCCTTGGCTTTTGACCCCGGTGTCAAAGGCAGATCAAACGTGAGCAATAACATGTTGGTGCTGGACGGACTGACAGCATACTCGCGTTGTCCTGCGGATAAAATCGGACATAGTATGCATACACGATACCTCGAAGGTTACTTAGCAGATAGCTTGTATTTTCCCTTTTTCCCTGGTAGTTGACATTGCTGCTACTGTAGTATTCCCTTCAATTCATAGGGTCACACATCACACACCCAAAAATCTATGAAAATTTTCGTAAGTCACTCAGTCACAGAGGCAATTTTGAACTTAGCTGAGCTTGCCAACCGATGCCAAGCGCTGCCAGCGGATCAAATTCCCTAAAGGGGACTGGTTACAAAAGGGTCAATTTGTATGATGGTTTCACACCCCAAACTATCTTACGAATTGAATGACATACTACAGTAGTGGTCTTTTGGTTACATTGAGGAGAACTTCGAGTCATACCCAGGTTATATAGTTTCCTGTTGTCTCCCCTCCGACTTCTTATCACTATTGTTGTCTCCCAAATGCCTTCCCAACCCCAAGGTCCAAACTTGCTCATCTCGAGAGGTCGGAGCTCAATCCGAGCTAGGAAATCAAAGGTATTATCAGAAAATTGGCCCAGTATATACTGTACCATTTCGACTGAGTGTTCAAGTCACGTGTGACATACCCTCCTGAACTGAACACTTTCGGCTCCAGTGACGGTGAAATTGAGCTTATGAACAAGAATTAAGAAGGTTCAACTCTGGGAAAACCGAAATATTTATAAAGCTCAAACTCCGATACTTCTCCGCTGCTTCTCGCACATACCGAAAGAATACCGGGTTGCAGTTGAGTGAATGACAGGCTTCCATAATACTTTCGAAGTGTGCTGGTCCAGAGTTTTGGAAATCCAAAGGAGCATTTAAGGAAGGTGGACTTCCTCCATCGCAGGTCGCCGTTCGGGTGATCACTGCGTATGCCCTCCTCCTGAATCTGATTCCCCAGCTGCGCCTGTATTCGATCCTCGTGCCAACTGCAAAACCGCTTGGTCTGATTTCCTCACAGAATCCAGCCTGTTGCACAGTAGGCCCTACCAGTTCAGCTTCCACTTCGGCCCACGTCCCGCTGTGGAAGCACACGTCTTCTGCTCGTAGACAGAGAATGTGAGTCGGTAGTCCGGAATATGGGGTGTAAGGGTGAACTGGAAAATAGATGAAAAGGTCCCGAGGTGGCGTCGAAGCATAGAGTGCAAATCGGGTGTGAATAGGGGAAGGTGCCGTGTGGGCGTGAAGTACGGCTCGGGCTCGTAAGGACTCGGTTGAGGGGGAAATCTGGGGCTCCGGTGGAAGGGGTTCACTGGCGACGTAGCCTCAGTAGGCTACTCAAGTCACTGGTCGCGTCGATGGTGGTGGCTCGGAGGAAGAAAGGTGATATTACGACATGTGTACGTACGAAACAAATAGACAGCCCGATGGCCGATGTACCGTACGCCAAGCAAAGAGATAGGGGGAAGGGGGAATTCGACGAGCGGGTCATCCTACCCTTCCACACCGCCATCCACCAAGATGGTAATCCACACCTGAATTCAATAATAATACTGCTGTCTTCTAGATTTCTATTTACCAAGTTATTTCTAAGAACAAGATATCTCCATATGATTTACGTCCATTGATTGGAACAGCATTCAAACCCGGAAGAATTCTGTTTCATCCGCGCCGTTGGCAATAGCATGGGCCGGGGTAAATACACTGGCTGAGGTATGTTAGCAACGATCGATTCTGTTCGGGAAAAAAAACATACTGCGAGTGACTGGAGGACGGTTGGAAGGCTGGCCAGACGGATGGCGGCTCGTAATTCGAAGGGTATCCCGAGGCACTGAGCTGGCGAAGAGATGTACTATTTGGCAAGGCAGGAGCTCGAGTATTTTCACCAAGGGTGCTGTATCCCGATGGAGGAGCAAAATATGGTCTGTTTGCCGGGCTGATTGCCTGGCCTCCTGGATAGGCACCAATATTCCGCCTCCATCCAGTTGCACTGGCGGTAGAAGCGGACGGGATTGATATCCATTCCTGCCCCGGCACATATGAGAGGTTTACTCCCTGCGTGCCAGGATACGAAGTGTTCCCTGGACGGATTTGCTGACCTCCTTGATATGGAGCAAAGGTCTGTGCTGACCTAGCTGAACTGGAGGGAGCATCGAGCGGGTGTGCCGGCAGATATGAGGCGCCCCCTTCCTGAGGTGGACGAGGTGCAATTGCCCGATATTGAGAAGTTTGGGTCGGGGGCGAGAGGGGCTGGGAGGCTAACGAATGCCCAGAACTTTTCTTATCTGATCTATGGCCACGAGACTCTTCCCGGTCATCGGCAATGGGGGTGTATCGACATTGAAGCCCCAACCGAATACAACGCTTACAAGGACCTCCCTCTGAATCGTCCGTCAGGCACTGGGATAGGATCAGGCAGCCGCAAAGATGAACCAAAAAGTCCTCACTTTGGTTTTGCGTCGACGACAATGAATGCAAGCTATGTAAACTCTGGTGCGCTTGTATGGAGCAGGTTCAGACATTTTTACAAAGCATGGTTGAAACGAGCCCAGATTTATTGTTCAGCCCATTACGATACATGAAAGCCTTGAATTCATTCGTTGGGATCCCCAAAATGCTGTTCGATGTTGAGAAGTAGGTGACAGAAACCAAATGTCCCTCATGTGAAGGCTGGCGGTGAAGGCTGGCGGTGCGTAAAATGATTCAACACTCCAGGGCGGTCCCCGCCCTGGCGACCGAAGATATTGTTCATGTCCGAACTGCAAAAGAGAATATGGATTTTGGTGCGTCTTGGGTACGCCAGAGCCCGGATGGCGCGCAGATTCGGTCCATCTTATATCACGTCCATCCCTTTCGATCGAACTTATTATTCATGTCCGAGTTGCAGAAACCAATATGCGTTGTTTTGCGTCTTTGCAAACCTTAAAATGTCCGTATTGTTGAAAAAAGCTCGGTCGCGATGAAACCACTGAACTGATTGCGCAACGGAAGATAGGACCACCATTTTCAATGCCAAACGCCACAAGATGTCGCTCTCAGTTCTCGCACCGGCCATCTACAGTCCGATGCACTACGTCCATCCCTTCCGATCGAACTTATGACTCCCAGTCTCCAAATTGCAGAAACCAAGATGTATTGTTTTGCTTTGAAACTCGTAAAATTTTCATATTGTTGAAAACAGCTCAGTGGTGATGAAACCACGAAACCACGCATCTGATTGCGCAACGGAAGACATAGAACCGGCTCCCACCGTTTTTCAATGCAAAACGCCACAGATGTAGCTTTGAGTAGTTCTCGCGCCGATCATCTACCGTCTTCCAATCCGATGCACTGGCGTTCTCGGATGGTTCAATCGCAACCTACGTGGCCTGTTGTCTGACACGACAAGTTGTCCTGACCGGATGGCTGTACATAGCTCCAGTCATCGTCCATCCTTTGAACTATGAGCATTCTAACGAAGACCTGTGCTCAATCATGACAGCGTAGGGCCCAATTCAGGGACATTTTGCTGGCGGGAAGGCGGCGCACTTGCGGTTGCCATACGATTCCAATTCGAGACGCAAACTCCGACGCAGATAAACGGAGATTGTCGAATATTATCTCGCAGATAGCTTATAGTTTTTGTCTTTTTCGGTCTGGGTATAGTCGGTTAAGATTCCTATCTTTTCAGTTATCTTGATGTACCGGAGTCATCTCTCCTAGAAGTATCGCACCTGCGAGAAAAGTGAGATATTATTCCTATGAATTTTGGACACTTCCGTCCCATGTTTGCATTGTAGTGATCAAATGTTGGTAACGCGAGAAGGTATCGACACTGATCTCTGACCCTGATTGGCAACTCCTGAGCAGCTGTGCCTGCAAGCTTTATTGAGATGATCTCCGGGTTCAAATCTCAGACTCGGACGCTCAAGTCCGAGTTTATCGAGACTGCGGCCGCGGTGCGTCTCCATAGTTGTGAGTGAGGTGGGGTATTCGGAGAGGTTGTGCAAATACTTTAATGCAGACCGACACACCTAAAAAGGAAACCTTTCAACCTTGTTGAAAGGCTGGTTGAAAGAGGCACTTTCTGGCACCATTTCAGTACATTGAAAAGTTGGTCTTTAAACATACCTTTGTCTTGACTTGAAAGAACGAAATTCATCTCGGCTTTCCGATCGTGTGAAAAGGATGTCATTCCTGTGAAAATAGAAGGTCATCGGAAAGTTGCACTTTCCACAGAGTGGAAAGGCACGATGAAAGAACTAATTTCAACTTACCTTTCGTTTCCGAAGGAATGAATGACATTTGGTGCGCAAAGAAAGGCCGGCTAAAAGATGTTCTTCCCGTGCTCCTTTCAGCGCAGTTGAAAGAACGACATTCCGGAAGACTGGAAAGAAGGTCTTTCAATAACAATGAAATGGTGGCAGAAAGTTCATCTTTCCGTTGCCATCAAGGTGGAAAGTGGATCTTTCTGTGTTCCTTTCTCCCAAGTAGAAAATTCCTTCTTTCAACCGTGCCGAAAGGAGCACAGGAAGAACATCTTTTAGCCGACCTTTCTTTGCACACCAAATGTCGTCCATTCCTTCGGAAATGAAAGGCAAGTTGAAATTAGTTCTTTCATCGTGCCTTTCCACTCTGTGGAAAGTGCAACTTTCCGATGACCTTCTATTTTCACATGAATGACATCCTTTTCACACGATCGGAAAGCCGAGATGAATTTCGTTCTTTCAAGTCAAGACAAAGGTATGTTTAAAGACCAACTTTTCAATGTACTGAAATGGTGTCAGAAAGTGCCTCTTTCAACCAGCCTTTCAACAAGGTTGAAAGGTTTCCTTTTTAGGTGTGCGAGTAAAAGTTACTGAGGAAGCATTGTCTAGATGAGATGCTTGTGGAATTGGAACGGTTCAACGGCTTTCAATGAACCGTTCTCGGATCGCTCCTATGCTGAGGCAGGGTGAATAAACGCCTAAGATTCTCGTCGAGTTTGATTCCATTCGTTTAAGAAAACCTTGATTTCCTTAATCTCGATCAGAAGCAGGCCTAGCGTGAATAAAAACGGACTGGCCCGGAGTTTAGCCACTAGAAATATCTCATTACCACCACCACCCCACGATTTACAACCCAATCAAATAAGCTGCAGTAAGAGCAATTGCTGAGTATATAGTACGGTCTCCGCTGAGCAGCTCATACTGTTGCATAGGTTCCCTTCGCCTCTGCGTCTTGCAGCGCAATTGGTCCTAGTTCTCTCGAGCAGACGCGAAATTTCTCTGCAAATCAGCGGAAGGGCCGAATGGAAACTGCCCTAGAACCGGAGACGTTGCGCGACCCCGCTTTAGAGCAGGTTCAAATCGCGGGTGACGGCGGCGGGACTGTGGACAGCGGACATAGTGCGGAGAGATGCGTGCCAAGCAGGGGCACGCAGCCGCGAATTCGGATTGAGCTTTCAATTACTCTTACTCCGTCCAGTCATGAGCTCCATCTCAGAACATAACTGCCAAATCGTTGGAGACTCGGATCTGTACGGGTTAGGCATCCGCATATCCCTCTCTACAGCCAATTTAGTTACCCTCATCTCCTCTTGGAAATTTCTCTGATGCCGAAGTACGGGGGCGAGGTGATTTCATTCCATCCGCAGACTGAGATTCGACGCTGGCGGACTCGTACGGATGATGTGTACTGTATCATTTCGACCGAGTGTTCGGCCCATGTTACACGTTACCTAAGGTGTTCATTTTCTGAAGTGTTCAGATTGCCTCTTGGTCTGTCACCTCCGGCTCAAGTGTTCATTTCTTCCAATGTCCACCAAACCTTAAGGAGTGCAAGAAGGTGATCGCGACGATCGCTTCAACGCCACTTGAGCATCCCGCAACACAACAGAGATCTTTCGAAGTTTTTTATTCGGCCCAGTGTAAATTTCTACAGCGGGCCGATGTTATATGCCTCAGGGCTATCAAAAAAATCTTGTGGAGTCGCACATTAGTTCCAGTAACAAGTAGAATAAAACATCGGCACAAATAGTACGTTAAAAAAATATCTGCCTCATCGTCCTACGACCGACAATGATCCATGAACCAGCTTTCAAAATTTCCAACTGGATGTAAGGGCAACCTCAGCTCGGTGCGGGAGCGCGGGAGACTAGCGGGAGAATCCGAAGTAACTCAATTGACAGTACTAAATACAGGTTTCTAGAATACGCACCTAGCGGGAGAATCCGAAGAGAAGAAAGGATAAGGATTCCCACGCTAGGCGAGGTTTTTATAGGTACTAGCCAGTAGCACGTGTCCGGATCGATCGGCAGTGGTCTCGAGCTTGATCACATAGCACGTGCCAGTGAGAGCGACCGGACGCGGGGGGTCGGAGGGGGTCGGAGTCCGGAGGGACGGAGGGCGACGTTCCAGACGGAGGCGTAGGCTGGGGCATAGGACCGAAGGCCGGATGGACGGACGAGGCCGGACGAAGGATCGGACGAAGAAGTGGGGCGGTGCGATGGGCCGGAGCCGGACGGACGGACGGACGGACGGACGGACGGACGGGTGGTTCCCCTGACATCACCCCCCCCTTGGAATGCGGTGTCCCGACGCATGAATCGGACATGGGCGTCGCGCCTCCGGAACGAGAGCGAGTCGAAAGCGGCCGAGGCAATCCGGCGCGGGGCGTTAGGGTAGCGGCGATAGTAGGCATCGATGGCGTCTTGGGCGAAGACGTCGGAGTGCTTTACCCATTTATTGTGTTCCGGGCCATAGCCTTTCCACCGCACCATGTACCAGAGGCTGCCATAACGGACCTTCGCTTCTAGGATCTCTTCGACTTCCCATTGAACGTCGTGGTCCGTCTGAAGGATGGGCGGGGGTTCGTCGTTCCGGGGGCGTCCGGGGAACGGATCCGGTTCCGCGAGCTGGAGTTTCACCACCGGGAAGACCGGGTGGAGCTGGGAGTACCGGGGGGGGAGCTCGAGTTTGTACGCCCCCTTTCCGACGACCTTCGCGACTTTGAAGGGGCCGAGGCGTTTGTCCGCAAATTTGACGGACGGACGGGTCGTACGGATGTCGGAGGCGTCCAGCCAGACTCGGTCGCCTACCTTGATCTCTGGGGCGGGCGTGCGCCTTCGATCATAGTACAGCTTGAACTCGTCCTTGGCTTTAACGAGCGCGGCTTTGGCTTCCGAAACTCCGGACGCGATCCGGTCTCGGAACTCGTTCGCGGACTCCACGTTCGAGCGTAGTCCGTTGGGCTCGAACCCCATCCAGGGGAGCCTTCCGGTGTCCGTCATAAACGGGACTTGCTGCGTCGAGGAGTGGACGTGGTTGTTGTAAGCGAACTCCGCGGCCGGGAGAAGCTCGTCCCAGTCGTCTTGTTTGTAGTTCGTGAAGATCCGGACGAACTGCTCGAGTTCCTGATTGACGCGCTCGGTCTGGCCGTCGGTCTGCGGGTGGTAGGCGGTGGAGGTCGCTGGTTCTACCCCGATGAGGCACCACAGTTCCGTGGTGAACTCCGCGACGAACTGCGGCCCACAGTCGGAGATATATTTCCGGGGGGTTCCGTGGTGCCTCCAGACATTCCGGTAATAGAGCCGAGTGGCTCCGACCGCGCCAAGGCCGGTGTGGCACTCGTTGAAATGGGCCCGCTTACCCAGGACGTCGACCACGACCATAACGGCGTCGAAGCCGTGCGCGTCCGGGAGCTCGACGATGAAGTCCACCGAGACGGTGTCCCAGCGTTCTTCCGGAATCTCGGTCGGGTGGAGCTCTCCGTGGGGTAACTTCCGGAGTGCCTTCGTCCGGTTGCACGGGTCGCAGGTTCGGACGTATTGGCCGACGTGACGGGACAGCTGGGGCCACCAGTAATTCCGGGAGATGAGCTCGAGGGTTTTGAAGCGTCCCGCGTGTCCGGCGACCCGGGTATTGTGGTGCAGGGCGATGATCCGGCGTCGGAGGTCCTTATTCCGCGGTACGACGATCTTACCGCGGTAGTAGAGGAGCCCTTCTGCGACACGCCACTCGGACGACCGGGGGGGCGGACGTTCCGGTTCTTGAGGAGCTCTCGCGCGACAAGCGCGACGGGGTCCTCAAGGTCCGGTTCACCCGCGAAGGCCTCCCGGACGTCACGAAGGAGGGGGACTTCGGGTCCGGCCACCATGATGCCTTCTAGCGCGCGGACGTGGAACAAGTCTGGGCGAAGAAGGGTAACGTCCGTGTTGTCCGAGCCTACCCCGTGGTCCGGGCGACGGGACAGCGCGTCCGGACGGCCCATGAGGCGTCCGGGCTGGTGGTGGAGCGCGAAGTCAAACCGGGACAGGTACAGGGACCACCGCGCCTGCCTCCGGTTCAAGTTCTGTGCCTTCCGGAAGTACTCCAGGTTTTTGTGATCCGTCCAGATCTCGACTGGATGCTGCGTACCTTCGAGGAAGTGTCGCCACTCCTCTAGGGCTCGGATGATCGCGAGCATCTCTTTGTCGTGGATCTCGTAGTTGCGCTGGACGTCACTCAGACTTTTGGAGTAGAACGCGACCGGGTGCCACTTTCCGTTCGCGTCCGGCTGGGACAGGACAGCCCCGGTAGCGTAGTCGGAGCTGTCCGCCTCGACCCGGTACGGACGCGACTCGTCGGGTAGGACCAAGACGGGCTCCGCGGTCACCACGTCCTTGAGGGCTTGGAAGGCGGCGGCCGCGGCAGCGGTCCAGGTCCAAGCGACGCTCTTCTTTGTGAGGTCAAAGAGGGGCCGCGTGATGTCCGAGAACGCCCGGATGAACCTCCGGTAGAAGTTCGTGAAGCCAAGGAACTGCTGCACGTCCTTCTTGTTCTCCGGAGCAGGCCAGGCGGCGACTCCGGCGACCTTGACCGGGTCCATCTCGACGTGGTTGTGCGAGATGATGACGCCGAGGTACTCGATCAACGACTTCTCGAATTCGCACTTCTCCGGCCGGAGGTAAAGCTTGTGCGCCGGAGCCGCCGGAGGACTTCTCGGACGATCTCTCGGTGGCGCGCGAGATCGGAGTGAGCGATGAGGATGTCGTCAAGGTATACCATGACATCTCCGGACAGGATGAGGTCTTGGAGATGTCGTTCATCATCGTCTGGAACGTGGCCGGAGAGTTGGTGAGGCCGAAGTACATCACCAGGGGTTCGAAGAGCCCTCGGTTGGTACGGAACGCGGCCTTCCACTCGTCGCCTCCCCGAATCCGGACGTTGTTGAAGCCCCACCGGACGTCGAGTTTTGTGAAGAACCGGGCTCCCTTAAGGCGGTTGATGAGATCGTTAATCAGCGGGAGCGGATACCGGTTCTTTACGGTCATCGCGTTGAGCGCCCGATAGTCCTGGACGAACCGGAGGCTTCCGTCCTTCTTTTTGATGAAGAAGACCGGAGACGCCATCGGGGATTTGGACAGACGGATCCAGCCGGTGCTCAACCCATCCTCGATGAACGCGTCGAGTTCCTTCTGCTCGAGGGGGGAGATCGGGTAAACCTTGCAGTTGGCCGGTTTCGCATCCGGGACGAGTTCGATGGCGTGGTCCCACGTCCGACGTTCCGGCAACGCGTCGAACGTCTCCTTATCGAAAACGTCGGAGAAATCCTCTACCCAGGCCGGAACCGAGGTCCCAGGCGGGGCCGAGTTCCGGGCGTAGGCCTCCGCGAGCCTCTGAGAGACGGTGCTGCCCGCACGGATTTCTTCAGCCAGAGCGAACGCGGTGTAGAGAATCCGGTCGCCGTCCTCGAGCTCGTCGTCTTCGTCACCGTCATCGTCATCCGGGTCCGGAGTGAGGTCCGGGAAGTCGTCTCCGTCGTCGCCCGGATCGTACCCGTCATCTCCGCACCACTCCTCCGAGTCAATGGCGCAGATAGACGGGACGGGACCTTCGCGGAGCTGCCGGAGGATCGTGGCAGAGATCTTCGCGTTGCGACGGACGGCGCGGAGCTCCTCCCGGCAAGTGCTGCAGCTGGTCGGACAGCGGGTCATCCGGACTTCCTTGGTCTCCCAGTCGATCTCCGGGTTGTGCTTCTGAAGCCAGGAGTAACCGAGGATGACGTGCTGCTTTCCGAGCCGCGTTACCGCGAGTTGGATGTGTTCGGAGTGTCCTTTGTAGTTGACGACCATATCAACTACGCCGGAAATGCCTCCGGACGCATTGGGCGTGCCGTCGACGTTGAGGACCGGAATTGGCTGGGAGAGCTTCCGGACGGGAAGGTTGCGGGAGATCACGTACCCCAAGTCGATGAAGTCTCCGGTCGCTCCGCAGTCAACCAGACCCTTCACGGACATCGTAGCCGCGGTCTCTACCGATTGCATCTCCAACGGAATGTGCAGGGAGTTCCGGCCCTCTACAGAATCAATAACGTACCGCCGGGGTAGTTTGCGTTCCCACCTCGGACGGCAGACGCGGGGAAGGGAAGGGGGAAGTTCAGTCTTGGCCTCCGGGGCGGGAATAGGGGGTGTGCCTTTTGTATCAACTGCTGATTTATTGGGTATATCTTTGTACAAGCAGGAGTAACGATTGGGGGACGCGACTGAGGGCGCACCGCTCACTCGGCCAGGTCCGGAAAACCCTCTGGCTCCGCGTCTCCGGCATCCGGCTCGGCCGGAAGCCCAGCGGTGGTAGAGAGGCGCGCGAAGAGTTCTCCGAGGAGGTCGTCACCGAGTTGACGGACGACCTCGTCCAGGATGTCCGCATGCCGGACATCCGAGGGAGTCAGGCAGTCTCGAGCGAGGTGTCCGGCCGCGCCGCAACGGAAGCAAGTGCGCGGCGTGAAGCGTGCGCGGGTCCGGTCGACATCCATTGGAATGCCAGGTGGAAGGGCGGGCGCTGGCGCGGCTTTGGGAGCAGGCGTGAAGGAGGGGACTGGGAGGAACGTCCCAGTGCGAGGGCGTGCGGCCGGAGCCGGGGCGCGAGTCGGAGGTGCTCCCGCTCGGACACGGGCGAGGGCGTCGTACTGGCGGAAGGCGCGGAGGCGCCATCCGGCGTAGTCTAGCAGCGCCGGAGCGGTCCCGGACGTGGTGATCGCCGCGTTAATCCGCGGGTCGAGCCCTGCGCGATACTTGGTGACGCGGACGAGCGGGTCCGTGTACCCGGCCGTGGCGGCAAGTTCCTCGAAGTCGTCCGTGTACCGGTAAACGTCGCGGGAGCCCTGGTAGTAGCTATGGGTCTCCAACCGGAGGAGAGCTTGGTCTTGCTCGTTTTCCTCTACAAACCGGAGCCGGAACTCGGACTCGAATTCCGCCCAGGACGGGAATGGGAACGGAACAATTGCGGACTGTCGTTCGGCCCATCGTCCGGCCGTGTCTCGCGCCATAAAGGACATGGCGTACCGCACAAGTTTTTCCTCGACGACCTGTCCGTGGACCATGAAGGCTTCCGGAACTAGTCGGAGGTATGTGAGGACGGAGTGGAGGAACATCCGTCCTTGAGTCCGGTCGCCGTCGAAAACGGCTGGGGGGTTCGGTCGGAGAACCGATCTTGCTGCAGGGGTGAGGGTGGTGAAGTCTGGACCCACCGCCGGAGCCGGAGCAGCAGGGACGGGGGCAGTCGCGGGTGGATTTTGGTTGTTGTGTAAAACGCGGAGGAGTAGGGTTTCGATGTTCGCGAGAGAGCTTTCTACCGCTGTCAGCCGGGATTCGGGGTCGGCAGCCGGGTCCGGGATGTAAACATCCGGGAGCTCGGGTGGCGCGGACCCGTTTCCGGGCGTCGGGGTGTTCATCAAGGAGGAGGGGTCGAGATTGGAAGTGGGGGAGGCTGGAGCGCTAGCGTAGCGGTCCGAGTCCGAGTCTACACCGAACTTCGCAATCTTGACCGGTTGATCCCTTAGATCCTTTCTTCTGCTGTAAGGGCAACCTCAGCTCGGCGCGGGAGCGCGGGAGACTAGCGGGAGAATCCGAAGTAACTCAATTGACAGTACTAAATACAGGTTTCTAGAATACGCACTTAGCGGGAGAATCCGAAGAGAAGAAAGGATAAGGATTCCCACGCTAGGCGAGGTTTTTATAGGTACTAGCCAGTAGCACGTGTCCGGATCGATCGGCAGTGGTCTCGAGCTTGATCACATAGCACGTGCCAGTGAGAGCGACCGGACGCGGGGGGTCGGAGGGGGTTGGAGTCCGGAGGGACGGAGGGCGACGTTCCAGACGGAGGTGTAGGCTGGGGCATAGGACCGAAGGCCGGATGGACGGACGAGGCCGGACGAAGGATCGGACGAGGAAGTGGGGCGGTGCGATGGGCCGGAGCCGGACGGACGGACGGACGGGTGGTTCCCCTGTCACTGGATTGGAAAAGCAAAGTCCATGTCCACCGCGCCGTCACGAGTCCACAAAATGGCGAAGGAAGAATTTGCTATCCCCCAGCAATTTCAATTCAACTTCTTCCCCTCACCAATGCTTCCGTATGCAAAAATTCGGGATTTCACTGTGCCTCTCGAGTGCGTCCCCCACGGTGCCACCCAGACCGACCCCTTTGGGAGGAGCACTAGTAGATATTTTTCGGATATTTTTTCACAAAACTTGGCGTGTTTTAGAATTGGTTTTTGGCCCTTTTTAACACTAGAAAAAATTGAGTGTTCATTTACCCTGCGTTACCGTTACAAGTGTCCCAAGTGTTTATGAATGGAGAAAGTAGGATGGGTTGCACTCATGGATGCGAAGTTGGGCGTTGCCGTGCTTCAAGTTGGATTGCATTCGTCTATACACGGGCATACACCGGATCCATTTGCGAGGTATCAGGAGACGACGACGACGCGAAGCATTAATTGAATCGGGCGAAAAAGAAACAAGATCAAACACCATTATATCCTTGATCAACTCATGTGACATCAAATGCCCCCAGGCCTTGAATCAACGTGATTCCGCAATTCACAGGTCGTACAAGCTAATGACACAAGCCAGTGATGTGTCTCTCTGCATGTCAATTCGGGTACACGTGAATGAAAGCAGAATGTCGCTCGAAACCTTCAATGGCATTGAGGGATTCATGACCTGGAGTTGAACTCAACGAAGAAACAAAAACAAAAATTTCCGTCCAATTTTCAAAGCATGCCTCGGGTGTCGACCCCACTTTTATAGCAGTTCTTGAGGCACTCGGGAAGTACCACATAAAGGATGGTCTCTCGGTTGAAGAATGTTCTTACTCCGCCCAGATTGGGATAGCCGACTGATACATTGATCCTCTGATCCAGCCGTGGGAATAGAACCTGGAACCGAAATTCCCACGGTTGCTGTCTCACAAATGGGTTTTCAATCCGGAGGTCCGAACTTACTCATCCCGAGAGCGAGCTGGGAATAGAGATTATTGCAACCTTGGCCCAGTATATAAAAGCAAGTAGTTTGCAGTGCGCACCGAGGGCTGCCCGTTAGGGGGTGTGCACCGTCATATCGTACGTGCAGACTTCTTGGACTGCCCCCGAGGTGTCCACTGACAGTGGCCGCCCTAGTGTAAGCCTGGACGGAGCAAGAGCAATTAAAAACCAATTCCGATCTCGCGGCTGCAATGCCCCTGCTCGGCACGCACCTCTCCACACAATGTCCGCTGTTCAAAGTCCCGCCGCTATCGCTCACTTTTTGTGGCAGCTGGACGTGCCTCGACACAATTACAAACTTCTTATGACCTGCCATACTCCAGTGCACTGTAGCTACGTTCAGATTCAGCAGAACTTATTGCGCCGAAAGGAAAATCAACTAGGAAGTTTCTGAACAGTGCTTGAGCCCAAATATGTTGTCTCGCCGAGTTGGAGTCGGCATGTAGAACCAAAAATGACAGTGACTCGGTCGTCGGCTGAGGGATCCCGGATATATTAGGATGAGTACACGTTGTGTATAGGTACGCAAAGTACGGGTGGACAAAGTGGGTGCATATAAGATGTACGATACAAGGGGCGAGATTCCGGATAGGAGGAATAGAAAAGAATAGCAAAAAGACATGGGCGAGATGGCGTTCCGTTGACGGTGGCGAGCACGGGTAGTGAGGGGCTTAGTTGGCGTGGAGATCGTCGGGCAATAAGGGGTTGCTGTCAAGGAAAAAATGGCCAGTAACAAGACCGTTGGATCGCGGCAAAAGAAAAGACGATGTGGAACCCGAGAAGAGAGCTCAGCGAAGAGAGAAGGGGTGACGAGAACAACGAGGCGAATTCTTAACATGTCCCAGCCCAAATAACGGCGATAAAAGAAAAGTCGAAAAAATAATCGTCGGAAGGTGCAGCCACATCCCGACGATGACGAGGAGCAGCCAAGAGCGCCGCACAATCATGCGGGTTGTGCATGAAGGTATCGAGCTCGTGCTGATATAGCCCGCGGAAAGGTAGAGGCAACCGCTCCGCAGAACCTCTCGCACCGAAGCATGCAAGAGATAACCCCCCAAATCTGCATCCCCACAAACAAACAAAAAACAGGGAAAGAAAAGCCAGGCAAAGATCGCTACACCCAAGAAACAACTGCCCACTTCCCACAGTGTGTGACCCCCGTGGCCGGCATGAGCAGGGGATCCGCCGAGAAAGGACCGGTGGTGCAGTGGTGCTCGAGGACCGACCGCGCGTCGTAGTCCTCGAAGTGCTGCGCTTGCGCTTCGGGTTTGCCTTCGTGCGCGGCTTGTGATGTGGTGCCGCGCATGATGCGCGTCGCGGTTTCGGGTGGAGGTGGCAGAGGAAAAAGTGGCGCTGGAGGTAGTGGAGGGCCGGCCGCCCTGAGAGGAGCACAGTCCGCGGCGGGGTGGGGTCTGTGAAGAGAGCTTGTTAGCGTTGTGCGCTCTGGTAAAGAGACCGAAGAGGAGAATGGACGAGGCGGAGTGGGGGGTGAGAGGATGGAAGGGCGATGCGTAAGAGTGGGCTCAAGGCGCAAGCGCCAAGAAGACCCAGTAAGAAACGGAGGGGGAGTACGGTGGGCGTGCGCAGAAGAAGAGGGGGGAGAGGCGAGAAAGAATGGACGACGAGGACCAGGTTTACAAAGGGAAGCTCGAAGCGTGGTGGAGGAAGGTGCAAAGAAGAAAGAGAAGTCGCACGCGCGAAGGATGCGATGGAGGAACGAAGGAGGGATGAACCATGGTCGAGGAGAAAGGTGTGGCGGGTGTGCACGAGGAAAGGGCGAGGAAGAGAGGATGGTCGGAGTGTGTATGAAAGAAGGGAATAAATCAAGACCAGCGCAAATAGAGAAGAAAGCAAAAGACGAGCCAAAAAAAAGCACCTCATCAAGATCTGTGGCCCCACCGCGCCCTCGAACCCCGTTGACTCTGGTACGCGGAGAACTGTGCGCGTAAACGGGGCGCGCTCGAGAGTTGCGTCGCGCACTGGAAATGGAGGAAAGCCGACGTGTGCGTGGAGAAGCGCGCGAAGGAGGAAGTCGAGCTGCTAGAGATGGAGAAGAGGGCGGCGGCGTGCGGGATGTTGGAGAGGCACGGAGAGCCGCGCGTGCAGATCGTGCGCATCGATCGTTGCCAGGATATGCACGCTCGCTCGGCAGCGAAGGAATGCCACCTTGCCTCAGGAGGTCGTGCGCGAGTGTGCGTCGATTGTGGATGTATATGAGACGGACGTTGCCGTCCGTGCGCATGCCCACGCCAGGATCTGCATATCGGCGGGCACTAAAATGAAGAGAGATGTATACGCCAGCCAGAAGTGCGAAAACGGGATAGCGGAGGATGCCTGGTCCACGCTCCCACGGAGCCCCACAGGGGGACTGTGGCGTGGGCGTGGGTGAAGTGTTAGCGGGGAGATTCGAGCGGCATGGCCGATAATAGACGAGGTGCAATGCGTCTCCGGTGCCATCGATGGTGCTAAGTACGACTTGGACGGCCGCTGAATCATTGAATGAGTCGACAAAGAGGCGAGGGTGGAGGCGAGAGTGGGTGTTCGCTCGGAGCCAGTGCAGCTCAACCTGCTCGAGCGATTGAGTTCGCCTCTTCGATTCCGGCCCGAGTCATGACACTGCGCCATTCGTTTTGCAACCCGGATCATGGCCCAAAGAAAAGATCGTCCGTCCCCAAGAAATGGAAGGAGCCGCAAGAAATGAAGGGCGCAAGGACGGCGCACCATCGCACAAATCGCGCATCGCCGGCACTGGAAGGGCGCGGTATCGCCTGCCAAAATAACCTAGCCCGCAGGCCATCGCCCCCCGTCGCAGCGCAATCTCCCGAACCCGAAATGACCCCAAAAGACCCAGAAAAAAAAGGCAAGCCACAAAACTAAAAAAAAGCACGCCACACACCTTCCTCTCCAACTCCAAACACTCCCTCTTGTACTAATTCTGCAGCTCAGTCTGCTTGGCCTGCAGCCCCTTGAGCCCCTCCACATTCCTTTTCGTCGGGACGGGCAGCGCCTTGATGTACCCGCTTGACCTTCCTACGAGGTCCGCGAGCTTGCCGTGCACCATCCCTAGCATGGCGGTCTGCAGCCCGCCCGCACCGAGCGTCGTCAGCTCCTCGGCCTCTTCGCTGATGTCGGGCACGGTGGGCCGCGAGAGCCCGGACGAGATGGGGGCGTGCTGCGCGGGCGTGTTGACCGGCGTCGGCGCAGTAATGTTGGAGTTGGACGTCGAGATGGGCATAGAGAACGACATGGTGGAGGAAGGATAAGGGAGAAATTTTGACCGAGTTTTGAATTCACGTGGGGTGAGAAGTTCGGGACGTGATCCGAGTTGCAAAAAGGGATGACCCGGACCTGAATCGAACAGGCGAACTCCAGATAAAGAATGAAACTTAATCCTACATTTATTCTGTGCACGGACCATCCGCCACCGAGTCAGTATTAATATCGAGTTGAGACGAGTCTAGTAGGAACAAACAAGGGCCAGTGGTGGTGATGAAAGAATTCTGGTGCTTTCCGTTCTGGAGTCCTAGGGCCTTCTGATTAGTCCTATCGGATTTCTATTTCTATTTCGAGCTGGAGTGTTGCATTTGCACTCCGATTTCACCTTACAATAACCAAGGCTAAGCCTGGACAGCAAACCCAATAGCGGAACTGAAAAAAAGACGAAAACAAAAGCCGCATACTTCCCCTGTATGACTCGGGCCTGAATCGAACAGGCGAACTCCAGATAACAATCGACCACATGCAATATTTATTTTGGGTACGGACCATCCGCCACCGAGTCGGTACTCACCCTGATTTGACCTGAGTAAATAGTTTGAATCTAGTAGTAAGGTAGACCCCATCCACCCTCGACAAACGTCACGTGCACGCCACGGGAGGTTTCCTTTTTCAGAGGTGTTGTATAGATTCATGAATATAATTAGTTCCATTCACTTCTGACTAAATACCCTCAACCAGATTGTAGGTTTGAATCATATATATTGCCTGAAAAAAAGTTGGGGCTTAATGAGGTTGTGGAAGGCAAGAATTAAGCCAAGGATTTGGGCCTTCTCATCCCATCAATGGCATCACTTCCAGCATCACTTGTGAGCACGTCACACTCGTGGCTTAATTCTAGCCCTCCACAACCTTATAAAGCTATAAGAGTTTGTGGAACAATATACTATCCATGTCTACAATCGGGTTGAGGGAATTTAGCCAGAACTCAATGGAAGTAATTATATTCATGAATCTACGCAATCGTTCTGAAAAGGGAAACCTCACGTGGCGTTCACGTGACGTTCGTCGAGGGTGGATGGGGCCTACCTTAGGGCCCAAGTAAGGTGGTGGGGATAAGAGTGAACTTTCGGCTACAGTAGTCCCTTTTCCATTCATGCTCTCGGATTTCTATTTCCAGCCTGAGTTGCCTGATTTCAGCTTACAACAAGCAAGGCTAGGCCTGGACAGCAAATCTAGCGGAGCTGAAAAAACGATGAAAACAAAAGAAGTTCACGCCTCAGGTATGACTAGAGCCTGAATCGAACAAGCGAACCCCAATGGAGATTATCAAAGCACCCAAACTATTGTGGTTGCGGACCACCCACCACCAAGTCTTATTCTACTGATTTCAACCTGAATAAACCATAACCATGCCCTCCTGCCCGGGAAAACTTTCCGAGGGGGTGGATCCATGAAAATGCTAGTGGACCTTACTCAGTGGCCGCGACTAACCTGGGGATCAATACTAGGTTTCAACCTACTCAAATTTAGATCTACGAAAGGCACAGTGCTCCATTCCAATAATCGTCTATTTACAATTCTCGTAAGCACCTTCATGCATCTTGTATGGAATTTAGGAAACGACCGCCAATTTAATTCGAACTCCAACCAAGCAACACCGGTTGAGATCCATAACCGCTGGGTTGCCGCGATCGACTACGCCCTCAAACGTATTGGACCCTTCGCCCGCGGATCCACCTGGAAACAAAACCTATTCTTTTCCTTCCCTCAAATTCGTCCCCGCACTTCCGTGGGCCATTTTCCGCGCCGTTTATTCGTACGTCCGACAGATCCTGATAAGGCACAACGGTAGAAACGGGTCCAAAGCACGTATCCCCCCACAAACTCTTTTGCCCTAGTAGTGGAGGAAAGGATACGACGAGAGCGATGGTCATTTCCTCGACTCTTTGATGTACGATAATGTTCAGTCTGAGGTTTATTTAAGATCGAACTCGATGTAGGACCAAGTACTAGTACATTGAACAGGGTCTATATAGATGAATGCCCAAGGTTAAGCAAAGGCAGCGCCCACCACCCATGTGGTATCGTTGTTATAGAGCGCCGTAGCATCGAACGTGTCCGCGCCGCCGTTGCTCGCGGCGTAGAGGATGGCATTGAAGTGTCGCCAGTAGTGTGCCGGGTAGGACCACGAACGGATCGAGTTGCCCTCCCCGTTAATGCCGGCCTGCGGGCACCACGAAGCATCCTCGCTGAACAGCTTCGAGCCATCGTTAGCATTCACGAACAGCTCGAAGCCGGAGTGCCGGATGTAGCTGCCCGGCGTGTCGCGGGACTCAAACGACACGCACCCGGCAGCGGCGCTCGAGAGAGCCGTAACGACGTTCCAGCTCGCAGACAGCCTGAGTGCGTCGGTGTCGCTCGAGGTGACCACCTGGGTGTTGACCGTTGCGCCGGTGTGGGCGATGAAGCGAGTCGTGCAGCATGCCGTCGTTGCGCGGAACGACACCGCGGAGCCTACGCTGATGGCGGGCCCGCTCGTCAGAGAGGTGGTCGCGTATCCAGCCGCTACGACGTTGGCCTGGACCGCGTTCTCGGTTGCATCGGACGGGTAGCCGGTGGTCATCACGCCCTCGTAGAACGTTCCCTGCGCGCTGTTGCTGTTGTCCCCACCGATCCCGAGGATGATGGCCCCCTCTTTGTGCATCGGGTTGTACCCGGGGGTGGGGCGCACGCCGCTGTAGAACGTCGAGAGCGAGCCAGAGGCAGCGTTCCCGCCGCGGATCGCCCAATTGCCTGGCTCGCCTTTCACGACGGCCGTGACGAAGCGTGAGGTGATCGTCGGGTTGGAGGGGTTGACGGCCGTGCTGGGTCCGGTGTACAGGCCGTTCTCGAGGTCAGCCAGAATCCAGGGACCGCTGCCGGCGCCCGTGCCAAAGCCAGTACCAAGGCCAAAGTAGATGGCCTCCATGTGGCCGTTGCCCGTGTCGTCATTTGAGGTCTCTGCATTACCATAGTCGAAGCAGCACCCGCCATTGTAGTGTAGCCCTTTTAAAAAAATTACACGTCAGTATGGCATGGGAGGTAAGAAAGTAAACGAACCGTCGACAACCGCGTACAGGCCCTCCGCAGCGTCGCCCTTGAAGACAATCATCGCAGTTAGCATCCGGAGGTATAGCATGACGGACCCAAAACGACTGACCGTGGCGATTGCATTGGTCGCGTCGTTGCGATACCCAGTTCCTGGACTAATGAACACCCTGCGACGCAATCAATACAATAAACTCCCAGCCAGTATGAGTTTGAACGCACCCGTACGCCTTCTGCCCGTTTAGCGTGACCGGTGCGCCATCCGCGGCGGCCATATTGTCGAAGCCATTGGGATCGGTGCCACTGGCGGCGCCGCCGGGAGGCGCCTGCGTGAGATGGTTGGCACGACCGGACTGATCGAAGATGGTGGTGATTAGACAGGTTGTGCCGGCGCAGAAGGAGTCTTGCGCGGCGGCATTAGCGACACCGCCCGCAGACAGCGGGCCGATGTTGGTCGTCGCACCGTCGGAGCCGCGTTTAATTTGGTAGAGGGAGCCAGAGTATGCGCTGAATAGTGCCCGGGTGGTGCTGTGGGCGGCGACACAGGGAGTGCCCCCGGAGGCGTAGATGTCGCAGGGTCCCGCTGCTACTAGTGGAGCAACAAGACACAATGCGAGAAGCGAGGAGAACCGGAACATTGCTGTGAGCGTTTCGTGAGCGGCGAGCTAATTAAATACCTCGAGCAGCCTAACGTTAACTGTCACGCGGCCCCAGTCGCACGAGCTGTGTATGGACACACGACCCCAACCGTATTGCCTGGTGACGCAGTAGTGAGGAACATGCGCCTCTGAGATCACACGGAAACCTGGGAACTTTCAACTTCTTTGTTGTATGATTTCCATTTGATCCTCCGACCACTTGCGCAGGGCCACGGGGTCGTTGCGAACCGGGATTAACAAAACCTCCCCTGCATGCAGATTCGCAAACAGTGCACATTGACTGCAGCGGCGGCAGTAGTCGTGGTCGTGGTCGGGAAGAAAGAGGTAGGCGGAAACGCCCAAAAATTACGGATGCCATCCATGCCGTCGAGACCGAGCTGATTATGGATGTCAAAACCCGGGAGCGTGTGTCGAGACCGCGAAAGCCCTGATTGGCTGTATACACCCTAAATTGCACCCATGCATGAAAAACCAAGATATGTGCGAGGACCTCGCGCTGGTAGAAGAAGAGGTCACACCAAGTGGGTCACCGTTACATGACGCCACGCTTACCTTTGATCCGCTATTCCGATTGACAGATATCTCCAACGGCTTTCGTATATTTGCTTCCGAAGAGCACCTCCGAACGCTTCCTTCCAAACGATTCCTCTTACCTCGCCCATTGTTAGAAATTACTGATATCTATCTTCATGCGAAAATTCTGCATCCTGGCGAAGAATGCTCGAAAATGATTGCTCTAATCTCACACGAAACAACATGGGTGATGAAACCAAGAATGCCCTTGAACTGTCTGAATCCTCAATGAATCCTACTGAACACGCTTCTTTTAACACTTGTATCTTGGGTTGTTTACTTCATGTCCTACTAGAATTCCCAAAAAATACCCCGCTTGACATCTACACAGTACCTGCTTTTCTGAGAAACACTTCGGTGACCGAGCGAACCAAGTCCGAGAATGACCTTCCAAATAAAAACTACAAAATCATAAAATGTGTTATTGCTGCACTCCAGGAAAGGACTGGTAGAACCCGGTTCCGAACTCTGCGAGCAAATCCTGCGATGAATCTCACGGCGATCACTCCGATGGTGACCTGTCTCGACACTGCATTGACATTATGTTTACTAACCCAGGGATACTACTGAAAGAAGGAATGCAGCGGTCCTTTAGGAAGATACTTATGTCCCTCCAACACTCCCCCACTCGGAAATCAACCTCGAAAGAATCAAGTGCTCTATTTCCGAGCAATTCAAGGTCCATCCCACAATGGAAGCAATCTGATTGGCAATAAGAAGTAAACCTACTCCTCGTCTCACTCGTAATTTCTTGTGGAAATGTACACACAACATTTATCATGTTGGCCTTTTCTGGGACCAAGTAGCAAACCTCAAAATCTTGGGGAGATGTTCAGCATGCGAACCACCCAAATCAATGGAACACATATTGCTCGAATGCGGAGAACCTGGTCAGGGTGAAGTGTGGAGATTGGCTGAAAATCTATGGCAATTGAGATACTCTGACTGGCCCAAATTAAACTGGGGACTACTCTTAGGATGTGGTTTGGCAAGATTCCGATCACCCCAAGGAAAAATTATTCCTGCAAAAAATAGATTCTTCACTGTTATCATATCAGTCTCAATGAGGGTAATTTGGAACCTCAGAAATCAGCGGGTCTTTGAAACCCACGTGTCTCCTTCTGAACGAGAAATTCATAATTGTTGGGTGTCCATGATAAATGCCGCCTTGAGACAGGACCAGTTACTTACCAACACAAGCCATTTCGGTGACCTTGCCATCATTGGCCCATCAAAAAACAATTGGTTTTGAATACTTGAAGTGGCACACTCTTTGACGAAGATTCCCTGCTGGATGACTGGACTAGAACAAAGGGGTTTTAGTAGGTATACAGCCTATCACAAAAAATAGTAGAGTTGGATGAACCATCTCAGCCAGAGTCCCACACAAAGGCCTGAAACATGTGTAATGTCATTTCCTCCTAGATTATCTCCCCGGCAACATTGGGTAAAACCAATTAAATTTGTGGATATGCTCGGAATGCATTGCAGACTGAGTTATATTATATAACGCTCCAAAAAAAAAAAAGGAAACGCCAATGATCCCCGATCAATCGCTACTCGTGCCGAAAGCGGAAAGTGCCCTCTTCGAAGTCAAACAGTGAACTTGGGGGTAAAGGCCGTCGTGGCGCGGGGCACACCGAAATTAGGGCCAACACAGGGACCTTCCTTTTTGAGAAACTCGCCTATCACACCTCATTTGACCGCCGAAGGCTCACCGGTTCATTGTTCTCTCGTCACGCGTTACCCAACTTCTCTCCCTCCTCCCACCACCATCCCCTCGTCTACACGCTGGCCAGCGCACTCTCGTTCCTTCCTTCATTGATACCGCTGACATAGTGATATATATATATTATCCCCGGCCTTCCTCCTCAGACCCACCTCCGCCACACCTGAATTTGAAGTCATTCGCGCGCCTCATGCCACCTCTCTGGGGGGCATCTCCGGCCTCAACCCGGGGAGCTCCAATCTCCCTTTCTTTCCATCCCGCAGAAAGACCGTCGTGGGCGCGCACCCCGCTGCATGCCACCGACGGGCTCGAGCATTTAAGCTTGAGATTGGGTGGCATTGTAGTGGATTTAAAATTTTATGTAGCAAATCAAATGGAATATAACTCTGCACACAGCACTGCAGAGTGCTTTGACTTCTTGCTTCAATTTCCATTAGCGATACGCACGAACGCAAAACTTGCGAGTGAGTCTTGACAAAAGCTCTTAGCCAAATTAGGACTGCGGAACCTTCCGGGATCAACGATCATGCTTCTCTTGATTCGCGTGGCCTCCCGAAAAGGAAGGTACCTGTGTCGGCCCAGCATCCGGGCACACTCGTACTTATGTTCTTTTTCAACTAAATTCATATAAGAGGATTGTCAGTTGAGCTGAATTGGTGATCACAAGCCTTCCTGGTCCAGAGTGCTATGTACTAGTAATTGAGTATCGAGTGAGTTGATTTGATTTAAGAAGGCCTAATTTTAAGCTTTAGGAGGGCGAGAATCAAGTTTAACCGCTGCTTTAAACCCAAGTTAATCCGTTCGGATAATCCGCATTAAAAGCGGATTAATTTGTGCTATCGTCTCGGTCCTCCCCTCTTGGGATTAAACAAAATCAGAGATTAAACCAGATTTTCTGTTCAGATTCACATTGTTTAAGCAAACTTTATAAAGATTTAGTGACTTGATATTTTTCGTCAAGTCCTAAGGACTTCCTTCGCACTCGTCCTTGGGTCCTCATGTGCACGCACATTCACAGGTACCACTGACTCAGGAGAACTACTGGTCACTCCGCTGAAGCCTCTTGATTCCAATATCACACATTGCAGCATTTGTTCCCACTTGATACAATTTCTTGAACTTGAATTAAACTTGAAGCCATAAATAGATAAGTTGCGCAACAGCCATTCAAGCCATCCAATGGCTGATTTGCGTGTGCAAAACAATGGCTGATGGCTGGAATGGCTAGGTACCTGGGACCATTTTTGCATTATTTGATTCATTTCCACATAGTTTAATGAACATCATAGAGGTTGATCTTGGGTTGATCAGTCCATTCCACACCATTTAACCAATCACAGAACAACCAAGGAAACTATGTTGTTTATGGAATTTTGCTTTCCTGTCAGTGTCAAACAGAATTCAAACAGGCAGGTTACACATGCTGGGGCTCATGTTGGTCAAGAATACCACCTGTTTCACCTTGAATTCATTAGCCATTCAAACCACCAGCCATTGGTTTGCGCATGCAAAATCAGCCATTGGATGGCTCGAATGGCTGTTGCGCAACCTGTCTAATGAACTCAAGAAAGGTGTAAGGAAGAGATATTCAATGAAATTTACTGAAATTTTGGAGAATCTTTGAGAACCTCAAGAAATAACCCAAAATCTCGCGAAATTCAGTGAAATACTGAATGTTACGAGATATTCGTCGCATATCATAATTTCGGCAGAATTTCCCGAAATTCACAAAGGAGGTTTTTCCTAATTTGACTTGACTTGACTTGACTTCATTGCAATTTATGGCTGTATCTGACCCTCTGGGCTACGCAGCCGTACTAACTAGATGTACACTAGCTAAGGTGGGTGGAGAGTACTAACTACTATGGATGTAAGTACGAGTTTATACAATCACAATAGGCGCGAGAGGCGAGGAAAAAGAGACAGAAAGAAATAGAAATATGAGTTGGGAAAATTATATCTGTGTGCTGAGCGAAGGGGTTATAGTATATCTATGGAGTGGTTATTGGGTACCGGCAATACTCGAGCCATCAGCGCGCTATTTGGCCCTGGTTATTCTCGATTAAACGATCAGTTTTACAACCTCGTCACTGCATTGACATTATTAAGAGAACTACTACATACACCGGCGAGATTTTTTGCACGTGAAATCTCACGAACATTCGCTAACAGGTCTTGAAGAGTGTTTCTTTTTTAATCCTCCCGCCGGTTCCTTATCCCACCTGCAACACAGACTCCAGAGGTTATACAGAAACCACGATTGTATGACACAGGAATGTCAAGAAAAAACCTGGAAACACCTGAAAGCAATCAGGGATATATTGAACTTGAATCACAGCTTGAATTGAAAAAGACACAGAGAACTGCTGGAAAAGTGGTGAAAACGAGCAAGGTTCTCTGGCCGCTTGAGGTCCGAATTCGGCGGATTTTCGTTGTCCATCGAGTCCGCAGATCGATTAGAGTGTATTTTGATAGTTTTGGAGGAATTATGAGCCTATTTGACATTTTTCTTGGTTTTATTTCTCCGCCTCTCGCTCACAGTCGCATCGAAAGGAAAGCGCGCTTGTTTAGTCACACAGTGACGTCACGCGCAATACCGATTCATGAGGTCAAAATACGTCTCTTGTACCGAGCCATGTACCCAAATATCTCGCCCAAATATCAAGTTCAGTGTCTCAAAATGCTGTCTATTTTTTTCCGAGCAAATCTGCGGAGGTATAAGGGTCAAATCAGCGGCATTACAGCGCTGATTCTACAATATCAATCTGTGAACAGGCAAATTTAAATCCGCTTCCAAGACCTGTTAGTATCTTGTTTCAAATGTTGCATTATTCCTTTTGGGAATTTTTTTTTGGGAGGAGAAATTTTTTTTGGTCGCATCTCAGATCACCTTTATACTACATACCTACATACTAGGGGAGTACAGTATGCTCAATCTCATAGGAATTGGGTGTCAAGTGCATGGATCAGGCTCAGAAAGCAACTTCAGCCCAACCGGCCGACTGTGCATAGCCACTGAGAAAGATGAGCTACCGTGGCTTTTTTTGTACAGGAAGCTTAAGTGATAGGAGTGGCACTGTCACGGCACATGAGGTGTGACTGTACATGGCCAAAAACACACCACTGTCTATCTTATCGGATTTCTGACACCCTTACAGAAATGCCCAAGCAGTATTGAGGATGATGTATACCCTCAATTATTGCATACAACACATGAACTCTTAGCTGCTATTGTCAGCCCTAAGGTCTGCAGTTGTTGATGTAAGTATGTACTACCACAAAAGAAAGAAAAAAAGCCACAGTGGCTCTCATCTATGACGGTCTGAACGTTGCATAAATCAAATTTTGGGAATTTCAGGTCTCACCTCCGGGTTTAACATGTCTGTGTCTCGAAAATAAATCCATACATTCTGGAAATTGGCATAAAATTATACCCAACTACTCAAAAGGTATGGCACTCACAAAGTGGTCTGTATACTCTTGGGATCTCAGTGATAGGCAGGGCACCAATGACTTCAAGTTGTACGTACAGTACAAGCATCAATGTAAGCCGAAAACCCAGGAAATGGCGATGGAGTTCCTTATAGTGGTGGTAAGGTATGAGATTTAAAGGAAATTGTCAGAGATTCAAGTTGCAATTGGGGGTTTCAGAATTAAAATCTGGAGCCTCAACTTGTGTTCCAACTCAAGCCTCAACTTCATGAAGTTGAGGCCCGAGTTGAGACCCGAAATCGGAGTTGGATTTCAAATCGTGCACAAGAGCCCGATTTGACATCCAACTTCGGTCCCAACTTGATGCCCCAACTCCGTCTCCAACTTCGCTTCTCGTACATGTTTGATGCTTCGTGTATCAACATCGCCTCAACTTCCGAAGTTGAGGCAGAAACGGCAGCTTGGAGGTTTCACAAACAAGGTCCCAATTTGGGTCCCAACTTAGCCCAAGTTATGACCAAGTTGGTGTCAAGTTGAGGCGAAGTTTTGACGCAAGTTGGGCCCAAGTTTTTAATTCTGAAACCCCCTATTCAAACTTTTTTTTTTGCTTTCGGGAACTTTTTTTCCTAGAACCTCAGAATACCTTTACACGGTATACCCACTTACTTATCTTACTTGGTCAGTTTGTGATGCACATTCTGGTAGGAATCAGGCCAAATTTGGATGGAACAAGCGCAGACGGTAATCCACACCCGAATCCAATAATAATACTGCTGTCTTCTTGATTTCTATTTACTAAGTTATTTCTAAGAACAAGATATCTCCATATGATTTACGTCCGTTGATTGGAACAGCATTCAAACCCGGAAGAATTCTGTTTCATCCGCGCCGTTGGCAATAGCATGGGCCGGGGTAAATGCACTGGCTGAGGTATGTTAGCAACGATCGATTCTATTCGAGAAAAAAACATACTGCGAGTGACTGGTCGACGGTTGGAAGGCTGGCCAGACGGATGGCTGCTCGTAATTCGAAGGGTATCCCGAGGCACTGAGCTGGCGAAAAGATGTACTATAGGGCAAGGCAGGAGCTCGAGCATTTTCACCGGGGGCGCTGTATCCCGAAGGAGGAGCGAAATATGGACTGTTGGCCGGGCTGATTGCCTGGTCTGCTGGATAGGGACCAATATTCTGTCTCCACCCAGTTGCACTGGCGGTAGAAGCGGACGGGGTTGATATCCATTCCTGCCCTGGCAGATATGAGAGGTTTACTCCCTGCGTGCCAGGATACGAAGTGTTCCCTGGACGGATTTGCTGACTTCCTTGATATGGAGCAAAGGTCTGTGCTGACCTAGCTGAACTAGAGGGAGCATTGAACGGGTGTGCCGGCAGATATGAGACGCCTCCTGCCTGAGGTGGACGAGGTGCAATTGCCCGATATTGAGAAGTTTGGGTCGGGGGCGAGAGGGGCTGGGAGGCTAACGAATGCCCAGAGCTTTTCTTATCTGATCTATGGCCACGAGACTCTTCCTGGTCATCGGCAATGGGGGTGTATCGACATTGAAGCCCCAACCGGATACAACGCTTGCAAGGACCTCCCTCTGCATCGTCCGTCAGGCACTGGGATGGGGTCAGGCAGCCGCAAAGATGAACCAAAAAGTCCTCACTTTGGTTTTGCGTCGACGACAATGAATGCAAGCGATGTAAACTCTGGTACGCTTGTATGGATCAGGTTCAGACATTTTTACAAGGCATGGTTGGAATGAGACAAGATTTATAGTTCATCCCACTACGATATATCAATGCCTCGAATTTATGACGCGCGTTTCCCCGTTCTGGAATCCCTGAAATGCTGTTCAATATTGAACATAAGTCTATAACGGGCACCAAGGGAGATAAGGAAGGGATCGGCCAAGTCGATCCCTCCTGTGAAGACTGTGGTGAAGGCTGTAAAATGATTCCACACTCCCGGGCGGACCCCGCCCTGGCGACCGAACATATCTTTCATATCCGAATTGCAAAAGAACATAGGAATTTTGGTGCGTCTTGGGTATGCCCAGAGCCCGGATTGCGCGCAGATTCATTCCGTCGTATATCACGTCCATCCCTTTCCATCGAACTTATTATTCATGTCTGAGTTGCAGAAACCAACATGCGTCTTTGCAACTCTCGAAATGTCCATATTGTTGAAAAAAGCTCGGTGGTGATGAAACCACTGAACTAATTGCGCAACGGAAGATAGGACCACTATTTTTCAAGGCCAAACGCCCCAGATGTCACTCTCAGTTCTCGCGTCGATCATCTACAGTCCGATGCACAACATCCATCCCTTCCGATCGAACTTACGATTCCCAGTCCAAATTGCAGAAACCAAGATGTGTTGTTTTGCGTCTTTGAAACTCGTAAAATTTCCATATTGTTGAAAAACCCTCGGTGGTGATGTAACCACGAAACCACTCATCTGATTGCGCAACGGAAGATAGAGAACCGGCTCTCACCAATGTTCAATGCAAAATGCCACAGATGTAGCTCGGAGTAGTTCTCGCGCCGATGATCTACCGTCTTCCAGTCCGATGCACTGGCGTTCTCGGAGGGTTCAATCGCTGGCAACCCACGTGGCCTGTTGTCGGACACGACAAGTCATTCTGCCCGGATTGACCGGGTAGCTGTACATTCCTCGAGTCATCGCCCATCTTTTGATCTATGAGCATTCTAACGAAGACCTGTGCTCAATCACGACAGCGTAGGACCAAATTCAGGGACATTGTGCTGGGGGGGAAACAGTGCACTTGCGGTTGCCATACGGTTCCAATCAGAGACGCAGACTCCGACGGGGATAAACGGAGATTGTCGAATACTATTTCGCAGATAGCTTATAGTTTTTGTCTTTTTCGGTGTAGGTATAGAGCTTTTCACCGTATGTATGGTAGGGGACATCCATTTCCAGCCAACGTCACATGAATTTTCCAAATATGGGCAAAGGGAAGGGATAGCCTTACTGTAAAACTTGTGGGAAATTTGGCCCTTATTCCTTCCTTGAATCTGTAAATATGTATGTTAAGCAGGTCCTAACCAAACCGCTAAGGACTCAAGTGAAAATTGAGTGAGGAGATGCGCTCGCAAGTTGTGGCGGAAATGTCATCACACTTTGATGCCATGTGATGGGAAGTTGGGATGTCACCTCGAAGTGTGATGGCATTTCCGCCACAACTTGCGAGGCACATCTCCAGGTGGGTATTCGGAGAGGTTGTGCAATACTTTAATGAGTATGAGTTACTGAGGACACATTGTCTGGATGAGATGCTTGTGGAATTGGAACGGCTTTCAATGAACCTTTCTCAGATTGCTCCTATGCTGAGGCAGGGTGAATAACCCTAAGGTTGTTATTGAGTTTGATTCCATTCGTTCAAGACAACCTTGATTTCCTTCTATGCACCTAATAATCTGCCACTTTATTCCTACATTGAAAAGGTAGAAGATACGGCCACACAATGAGAGGTAACCAGTTCCCTGCTGAAACATGTGCTGGTGGTCTAAGGGTGAAATGCACCTTCATGCAAATCCAATGGGGTGAATGCAATAAGAAAGTGCACTCTAGTTCAGGATTCAAAAATCCATAACACAATAACCAACCAAACTCCACAAGTGATTCTGGATACAATCCCAGAGAGTAGTAGGACCAAGTACGGTGATGAGCATGACTTGGCGCTGGCTACGGAATCATGTCACAATGTTAATTGAAGCATGTGGTGATGCGACATCGGAACACTCCGAACTGCTACCTCCGACAGCAACCACCGTCAATGTATCGCTCAGCCCCCACGCATCCTTGACACATAGTCCCCGCCTTCCCTGCATGCCACCTACCCTATACTCATACTCTCTCCTGGAAACTCCCTGGCCTATTCCTTCCAAGGTTTCTTATTGGACTTGTGCCTGTTTTGTCTCTCACTGCCCGCCTCCCTGTTCCACTTTGGCACAATTTTGGTTTAATTTTTATCAGCTCTTGACTTTTTTTTTTCACAACTTACAACATAACTACAAACTTACTATAAAATCCTAACTAGTTTACTCTCAATAACAAGGAAGTTTTCCCCACTGGCAACTCAAGTTCAATCGCTCTTCTCTTGTCTTCCTCGCTCTCATGTTCTTCGTCATACCCCACTCTCGCCCTTAATCTCGTGTCACTCATCATCCCTTGCATCTTACATCGCTCTCGTATCAACCTTCACGCTGAACTCAACGTCCCGCATTCATCAGTATTTGTTTACCTTTGTGTTGGCCTGCGGGTCGGAACGAAGCTGAACTTCCTCGCAAGTCAGAACTAGTTCTACAGCACTCAGAGCGGTTTCCCTTACCCCATCTCACTCCATTTTTTAGTTTAGCTCCGCTCTCAGCTGCACCGTAGGCATATCAACGGTTCTTTGCATACCAGTCGAACCAGTAAGGCGGGGGACTCATCTGGAAGGACGAGTATGGGCTCAGCCATGACAGCATCCTTGAGGGACTATGACACAGCGGCCGAGCAGTCGTCCCTAAGCCAGGCAACGCCCTTTTTTATGAGGTTGAAGAGGGGGCGGGCGATGTCCGAGAAGTCCCAGATGAACTGGCTAGAAATGGTGCACTAGCATGCAGGTGTGAAATCTAATGATAAGAGAGAGAGAGAGAGAAGCGATGAATCACTAACACCAACTCAAAATCAAAACATATCATAAACTCCAATCTAATACTTCGTGCACCTGATAATGCCACCAACCCCTGCTAACTATTGACGGGACTACCCCCCAAGTCCTGTTGTTAGTTAGCGTGCTAGCACACCCTTTTGGTGGCAGTGGCAGCACACTGCCGCGGCAGGGCAGGGGTACCATCAAATATATACCTCGCTTTGTTTGGTCCTTTTTTCAGACCAAACAATGCCAGATATGCCATGGAATCACCATGCATGCCACAGGAACCCAAATTGTGATGGATATTGTGCTATTTCCACGGGGCCCCTGACCCTGGATCAGTAAAAAAATTGTTACTGAAATACTGCCACAGGTGCCACGAGACGTTCTGACCGCGGATCAGTAAAAAATTGTGACTAAAATACTGCCACGGGTGCCACGAGACATTCTGAACCAGGATCAGTAAATTTTGTCACTAAAATACTGCCACGGGTGCCATGAAATGTTCTGACCCAGGATCAGTAAAAAATTGTGGCTGAAATACTGCCATGGGTGCCACAAGATGTTCTGACCCAGGATCAGTAAAAAATTGTGACTGGTGCCACAAGACATTCTGACCCAGGATCGGTAAATATTTGTTACTGAAATATCACGGGTGCCACGAGATGTTCTGACCCAGGATCAGTAAACATTTGTGAATGAAATACTGCCACGGGTGCCATGAAATGTTCTGACCCAGGATCAGTAAAAAATTGTGACTGAAATACTGCCACAGGTGCCGCGAGAGGTTCTGACCCAGATTCAGTAAAAAAGTGTTACTCAAATACTGCCATGGGTGCCATGAGATGTTCTGACCCAGGATCAGTAAAAAAAGGATACCAAAAGTGTGCCATCAGTGCCACCAGACTTTCTGACCCAGGATCTGTAAAAAAATGTTACCCGAATAATGCTATCAGTGCCATGGATCATTTCAATCCGGGATCTGGAGGAAAATATTACACCAACCATGCCATCGGTGCCATAAGCCATTTCGCTTGAGGATTAGGGGGACAATATTACCCAAATAATGCTATCAGTGCCATCAAACTTTTCTTTACATGATCCAAAAAGAACATCAAAGAATATCATGAGTGCCACACCCCATCCAACCCAAGATCAGTTGGACAACCCTCAGCAAAGAGTGGGTGTGGCATCCAAGCTTTGCAGAACACAGAGAGGAATATCCATTTCTTTTCTAGTTGAGGTGGCTCCTAGTCCTCATGCCATTGGTGCCACCATATTCTCAAGTCCAACTATCTGTCAACTCCTAGTGATGCTACTCCCTCCAACGCTGCAAACAATGCCAATACAGGATCCTCTGCCCTGATTTTGGACTCCTGCTGAACAAGAAAGGCCTATTCATCCTTCATATAGGCCACAAATCAGCAGATTTCAATGTCTTTCAACTTCTCTCTGGAGGAGAAAGCACACATGGCACAGGTGGCATGGCATGGGTGGCAGGGTGAGGTTGGGTGGTGAAAAGGCACAGGAGGGATGGCACCAGTGGCATAGATGGTAGATGCCAGGCAGAAGCCAAGGGATGGCATTGGTGGCAGGGTGAGGTAAAAGGCACAAGAGGGATGGCACTAGTGGCAGAAGCGAACATTGTAGTGGCATGCATGGCAATTTAGTGGGAGTGGCATGCGTGGTGAATTTACACAAGAAAATTATTGTATGCTACATCAATATACAGTGGAATCATTTAAAGTGTACCTCAACGGAGGTCGAATGCTGCAAATGAATGCAACTGCCAAGAAATTCTGCCGCCAAGCATGAACTTACAACTCATGAATGGCCTTTTATATCTTGGTGAGACTGTACTCCGGGCCTGCCCATTTGAAATCAGCACCAGAAACGAAATCAAATCGAAAAACTTACATCTTGAGCCTCTCCCACATAGAATTCCCCATGTCCTGCATCCCCACATCTAGCACCACCAATCCACCCAGCGACGAGAACTTGACATACTCGCAGTGACAAACCTGGCATCTACACGGGATGCCGAACTAGATGTGAATGGCCCCTGCGCAAAAAAAAAACCGGAGGTGCAGCCAACATTCTAACAATTGAATTAATTTCAAGTCATGAAAAATCCCGCCAATAAAAAGACTCACCCATGAAATATTGGCGCGCCACCTTGTATGACCCAACCCAGATATGTGTAGTATCGCCACCCCCACACTTCTGTTATTCCCTCCACCACTGTTCCAGGTCTTTGGTGTCCCCAGTTTTCAAAGCACTCCCCATCAAGACCTGCACCACCATCACCACACCCTTCCTGAACTGTTCCAAAAGAGAGTTCAGGATCTCCACCAGCACATAGAGGAACCCACTGCCCTCTAATCTGTAGGGGTAGCATTGACAAAAACCTCAGAAGCCATGGTGTTGCCTGCGCACAATGCTATGGCTATGGTTATGGTGTAGAACTTAATGGGCTGCACAAAGCAGTGGGTGCACGTGTTCGGGGACTGAGCCATAGAAATGCCTGAGAAGCTCCACAAAAAGTACCCAAAAGTCAAAAACAGCGCAAATTCTGCCCACAAGGCCAGATATGCCTGAAAAGGCAATAATTTCTCACAGTAAAGGGGGAAGGACACAGCTACAGCTGGAGGAAAATCCAGTGCCAAAGGGTGGAGAGTGTAAGAGAGTCCAGGAAGGTCCAGGAGACTGCACAGAGTGGGTGGATGTGGCACTGCTGGCAGGATTGCCACCAATGCCACTGAGTGCTGGAGAGGACAGAAAGACCCAGAAAGCAAGATAAGAGCAGTAGAGAGGTGGTAGAGAGCCCACAAGCCTGCAGGAGAGGGAGGAAAGTGTCTGAATAGAGAGTGCTGCCAGCTGGGTGGCGTCAAGCAAGAGTACAAGGCCATGACAAGTAATGATATGCAAAGATTTCCAGACCAGAAAAACGATGCATGACCCAGCTGGGGCTCATGGTCCATGGCCACCCAAAAGGGTCCAGGGCCTTGCACCACCAAATACTGATCTGGAGGGTGAGGGGGAGTTTTGTGGGCCAAAACAGCGCTCTGCGCTGATTATTAATTCAGCGGGGAGCGGTGGGTGTCCAATCCTGGTGGGGCACTCCGCTGAACGGGCATATTGAGCTCGCTGACTGCTGCCCTGACCACCACTGCCCTTGCCATGCCCACAGGGCGGCAATTCCAGTCTCTCCAGCAATTCCGAGCCAGAGTCTAGGCAGCTGTCTGAAAGCCACTTACAAACATCCGAACACGAGTGGGGGGAACTGGGAGCAGATAAGGGGGTGAAAACGGGGTGAAAACCCTCCTGTAACCGCTGTGTCGACATCGAAATGGTGCAGCCAACAGCAGCAAGTCGGGGTGGAGGTGCGCCTGCCCCCAATGCGCTCCGCCTAATTCGGGGAGCGAGTGTGTGGGTAGGGCGGAAGTGGGAGTGGGTAGGAGGGGGTGTAAACCCTCCTGTAACCGCCACATCAACCTCAAAACAGTGTGGTCAGCAGCAGCAAGTCAGGGGCGGAGGCGCACCCACCCGCGATGTGCTCTGCTTAATTTGGGGAGCGAGCATGCGGGTGGGGTGAAGGCGGGAGAGGGTTGGGGGGTGTGTGAACTCACTCATAACCGCTCCATCGACATCAAAACAGTGTGACCCGCAGCGACAAGTCAGGGGCAGAGGTGCACCCTGATGCGCTCCACTTAATTCAGAGAGCGAGCACATGGGTGGGGCGAAGGTGGGAGAGGGTCAGGGGGTGTATAAACTCCCCCATAACTGCTCTGCCGACGTCAAAACAGCACAGCCAGCAGCGGTAAGTCGGGGGCTCGAATATCTCCCTTGTAACTGCTGCGCTGACCTAAAAGTGGATGTGCACCAATTAATTCAGAGGGCAACCGTGCAGGTGAGACGGAAGTGGGAGGCAGTAGGGTGGTGGAACAACTGCCCCGTAGCCGCTGTACTGCCCATGCAGCCGCACCCACTTCACTGTGAGGCATCATGAAGCTCCACCATGTATCCCACCTGCTTCTCCACATATGCTGTGTGTCCCTCTTGTTGTGAGAATGGTGGGATGTACACAAGCCCACTTGCGATTTTATGGCACATATACTGTCCAAAAATTAATCAAGGGTTACATTACCGTGGTTGCAGGGTTTTTGGTTGCATCTGGGAAGAAAGGTGCAAAAGTGATCACAAGTGGATGCATGTTTCCATCTAGGATGCAGTCCGCTGCTCACGTGGACTACAATTCAAATGTTTCACATGCGAAGGACTTTGTCTGGAGGAAATTTTCAATTTATGATGGCATTGATTCAAACAATGATGCCATATTGTTCCGAAAGTTGAAATGGATGAATTCTCGCCATGAGAGCATCACATTGAATTCCTGGTGCTTAGAGCACATTCTGAACAGTATCTTAAGCTATGTGTTCCATGAAAGCAAGCTCAACATCCTTCATAGCACTCATAGCAATTCATCAAAACATGGGAAGTTTATGGATTTCGGAAGAGATTCCATCTGCACACCACAGATATTTCTCCGAAGGCTTTTCTGAACACACTCTCGTGGCACCCGTGGCAGTATTTCAGTAACAAATATTTACTGATCCTGGGTCAGAACATCTTGTGGCACCTGTGGCAGTATTTTAGTAACGAATTTTTACTGATCCTGGGTCAGGGGCCCCTGGCATGCATGGCACAATATCCATCACAATTTGGGGTCCTGTAGCATGCATGGCAGTTCCGTGGCATATCTGGCATTGTTTGGTCCCCAAAAAAAGGAGCAAACAAAGTGAAGTATATATTGGGTGGCACCCCTGCTCTGCCATGGCAGTGTGCTGCCACTGCCACCAAAGGGTGTGCTAGCACATACCATGGCCGCTAACTAATGGTGGGACTTGGGGGGGTAGTCCCGTCAATAGTTAGCGGCATTATCAAGTGTCGTTGAGCGAAGGCAGGGTTGCTGAGGTGGTGTGAAGCAGTTGTGCTTCAGCAGAGAGTCTTCTTGCCGGTGGAGACCAAAGACTGATGCTGCGAGCATCAGACCAAGACTCGAAGTTGAACCGAGCACCATCGGCGAGAGAGGTAGCCTCTTGCCCGGACTTCATGTAACCCTTTGATTGGACCCCTGTCACCCAGAGGCAGAGAGCAGTTGAATGGTTGCTCAGCCGAGGTGGTGGGCTAGACATTGCACACCACCTCCATGCAAGATGCACTTCACGACATGGAGGTTTTGAGCAAAGAATAGATTGATTACTAATCTACAATCTCGTAATCAAAAACACATAATCCGCTGAGATCAGGAACATGAAATATAGCATAATTGTAGGGATTGCATATGAATATATAACTCTCCTTCACTGGTGGTGAAGGTGATGTTAATCGCTGGGTCAAGGCAGGAGCAGTACTTGGTGACCTTGACCAACAGGTCGGCTATACCGGCGACCTCGAATAGGTCCTCAAAGTCGTTGGTATAGGCCCTGACATCACGGGATCCCATTTACTCCGGCTTGAGGAGAGTGTAGTCCTGCTCATTCTCCTCGACAAATCATAGCTGGAAGTCAGTGACAAAGCTGGCCTAAGTCGGGAAAGGGAAGGGATTTTCGCCAACTGTTGCTCGGCCCATTTCTGGACAGAGCCTTTTGCCATGAAGGACATGGTGAAATACACAGCTTTCTCCTCGGAGGTCTCTCTGTTCTCTATGAAGGCCTCCGGGATAAGCTGGATGTATGTCCGGACAGTGTGGAGAAATGATTGGCCGAGGAATTGGTCACCATCAAAGATGAATGGGGGGGGGGTTCAGTTTTAACACCAATTTTATGGCTGGGTGTACGTTGGTGAATAATCCTGGACTGCTGGCCAGAAGTGAAACACCAGGGATCAGGGAAATAGTGGGTGTGGCATTGGAGAGTTTTCTACAAGGCCAGTAAGCTGGAGGAGTGTGTCCTCAACGTTGCAGAGGTGTTGTTGCCAGCATTATCCCCGGTGAATGGACTGGCATTCGGATCGGCCATTGGGTCATCAACAGCAGCGGGGGAAGAGGGGTTGAGATTCAAAGCGGGAGAGACCAGAGCACTGTTGTTGTCCGAGTCCATGTCTGCATCAAACTTCGCAATCTTGACCAGTTAATCCCTTAGACCCTTTCTTCTGCTGTAAGGGCAACCTCAAGGCTCTGAGAGTAATGAGGGAGAATCCAAAGCTTCATTGGGGGTTTGGATGGCGAACACCGATCTTGACCTCAGCACCAGCAAAACGCCAACTTGAACAAATCTTCGAGTTGTTGATGATGAGTTGCCAGAAGGAAAGCGTGAACCAGAAGATAAGAGTGGTGAGGCAACAACGAGTTCCCAAATCTCGGGGAGGTTCAGCTCTTGTACATGCTGTTCCAACACTGTATCAACAGCACTCGCCCTCTCCGCCACGGTAATTGGGCTCGGTGTCGGAAAAAAGTAAATTGTCTTCCAAGGCTGTGCCCTTCCAATGCCGTTCCAACGGCGTCGGCAGTGCCGGCATTGCCTGCCAAGGCACTTGGAAGTGCCGACATTCCCTTTCAAGGCAGTGCCAATGCCGTAGGCTACTAGCGAGCCACGGCATAGTCTTGGAAGTCATTGAAAGGGTATTGCAAGATCTAGGGACCCTGTTCTATTGTGACCACAACATAGTCTGCCGACATCTGAACACGGATCTGGGTACCTAGGACCCGAGCGGGTCCGTATGGCATAGATCACTGATCACAGCGTAGATCCCAATAGAGCCGACGCGCCACTCTGTAGAGCTTGATGGAGCCGGAGCACCAAGTGCCGTCGTTTTAGCAATATTTCACAGGGATGTACATCATCCAATTTTGAAATATGCTAGATCTTTTGCAGTAAGCCTGCTAATTTCTAGAGAGGGATCAGGACACGTTTAATTTGAAATTTGCGCCTTCAGTTTCTGGGGCGTAACACGTGTTACGCAGATCTGACCTAGAGGATTCGGAACTTCCTCCGAAGCACTTAGACTGAGCAACATATTGCAAGATGGTAATATACAAGGTAGTCATTTATGTAATACATTTGTGCGCAATTCGGAAACATTACGCGAAACGATTTGGAAAAATGTTCTTGAGCCGCAGTGAGATATCAGTGTCCGCAATGTCGACAATTAAAAATTCGCTGGGAGTACCGAAGTTTGGGGCTAGAAGCATGCCGCGAACTATTGAATGAGCAGAAATGAATTCTGCATTTGCTCTCGGCTTTGCACCTAGACGATAAAGACGCAGAAGCCGATCTTTCCTCCCCAATGCTCGTGGTTCAAGAGGTAAAACCAAAGCAAATGGATGCGACTTCTTCCCGACAGTGCAGAAGAACATATATATCAGCTGGACAAACATGTGGCCATCTGCAGTTTTGACCACAGCACCATCATAGCGTGATTGGCCGTGGAACATGGGATTACATCGCAAATAATCTGCGGTTGATGTCCAATCACCGAGGTGCTGGTAATATACTTTGAGGAATTGGAATGGCACAATCTAAACATGAACTCGTGTCAAGTGAATATTTTTGACAGAATATATAAATAATACCGTATCGTTCTTGTCAAATCTGATTGGTTTACCATCTGGTAAGCCATAGCCGTATGCTTGGAGAAATGGTGTCAGGCATTCCGCAAGCCGGATGCAAAATCTTGCAAATGCTTCATCACCAGACATCTTCTCTTCGAGTACAGAAAATGTGACAGGCTTAAGCCTTGAGCCAATGGTGATGTTGGACAGAACTTCGTTGTCGGTGTCATCGGAATCATCAACTGAATCCAGAATGTCGAGCTGCTCTCGGATGAAAATTTCAACAACACGACGATGGTCATGTTTGATGAGCTGATATTGAATCAGTAGTGGCGGCAAGCCACCGGTCCCCTACTCTTCCTTCACTTGCAGCTTAATCTAAGTCATTTGTGATTCAATTCAAGTTCGTAGTTGTTACACATATGCTTCAATTGACAGGAAGAGGCATCCTTGCATCAATGACAGGCCCAGAAGGGCGGTCCTCCTCGAGCACGGCATCATGCATGGCCACAGTAGCCTGCACATTGAAACATTTTGGTGGTGCAATTAAAAATTGGAATTTTGGTGTGCGATGAAGAGTGAATATGGGGAACTTTGGTGTTGATGATAGGAATGGTGGGCATGAGTAGTGCTCGTATAAAAAAAAGCGATGGCAAAAGTGGGAGCATCGGTTGAGATATCTCGGGAAACATTTTGGCGGTACAATTAAAAATCGGAATTTTGATGTGCTATGAAGAGTGAATATGGGGAACTTTGGTGTCAATGAGAGGACAGGTAGGCTGAAGCAGAGCTCGTACAAAAAAAGGCGACAGCAAAAGTGCCAGCATCGGTTGAGATATCTTGGGAACCATTTTCGCGGTACAAGTAAAAATTGGAATTTTGGTGTGCGATGAAGAGTGAATAGGGGAAAATTTTGTGTCGATGAGAGGAAAGGTGGCCATGAGCAGTGCTCCTACACAAAAAAAAAATGTGACGGCAAAAGTGCCAGCATCAGTTGAGATATCTTGGGAAACATTTTGGCGGTACAAGTAAAAATTGGAATTTTGGTGTGCTATGAAGAGTGAATATGGGGAACTTTGGTGTTGATGGTAGGAAAGGTGGGCACAATTGCCACTTGTACAAAAAAAAAGCGAGGGCAAAAGTGCCAGCATCGGCTGAGATTTCTCGGGAAACATTTTGGCAGTACAATAAAAATTTGGAATTTTAGTGTGTGATGAAGAGTGAATATGGGGAACTTTGGTTTTGATGAGAGGAAAGGTAGGCTGAAGTAGTGCTCATATTAAAAAAAACAACGGCAAAAGTGCCAGCATTGGTCGAGATATCTTGGGAAACATTTTGGCAGTACAATTAAAATTTGAAATTTTGGTGTGTTATAAAGACTTGATATGGGGAACTTTGGTGTTGATGAGAGGAAAGGTGGGCATGAGTAGTGCTTGTAAAAAAAAATCGAGGGCAAAAGTGCCAGCATTGGTCGAGATTTCTCAGGAAACATTTTGGCGGAAAGATCAAACCCGGAATTTTGGCATGTGATGAAGACCAAATATGGGGAGCTCTGGTGTCAATGAGAGGACAGGTAGACTGGAGTAGTCTTCGTACCAAAAAAGTGATGGCAAAAGTGCCAGCATTGGTCGAAATTTATTGGGAAACATTTTGGCAGTATGATTTAAATTTGCGTGTGATGAAGACCAAACATGGAGAACTTTGTTGAAAAAAGTTTTGCCAATGGTGATCAGGCTTTTCCCAACCAAACTCTATCAGCGCACTCAGTCGTCCTCAACCTTGATAAAACCCTTGATCTCTTCAACCTCCCCATGTTCCCCCTTCCTGATGTCCAACCCTCTGCGCGCAATTCCCAACATTCAGCTCAAGGCATATATTGTTGTGGTTACTCTTCTGCCCTTTGTTGATCCAGAAGGTATGGAATGTAGGGCAGCAGTTGTTTTTCCTGGCCCACTTGAGGACCTCAAGTGTGCTGGGGTGGAGAGATCCCTTGCTTTTGTTCGGCTCTGTGAGGAGGATGTTGGCATCAGCACTGCACAAGTGGAGTAGAGTGGAGCAAGCGACTCCAAGTTTATGACATAGTCACATGATGGGGAGAGAGAAAAGTGCGAGCACAGCGCAAGTGGAGTAGAGTGGAGCAAGCAGCTCCAAACACATCATAGTTTATGTCATAGTCACATGATGAATTGATGGTTGAACGGAGCTGGTGGATGGAATCACATTTCACTCCCACAGAACCCTTCTCTGTTGCACAGAGTAGGGGATTAGTCAGAGAGGATGACACAATGACATATGATGACATTATGATCATGTGCAAAAAGCATTGTTTTGGCACACTGATGGCATTTCAGCCCCACAGAACCCTTCTCTGTTACACAGAGTAGGGGATGTAACAGAAGTGGGGATGAGGCGGATTGTGAGGGAATGAAGCAAGAGGTAGAGCAGAGCAGAGCTAACCAACGGAGCGGATCCAATATTATGTCATAGTATTCATAGTTATTAGGGAGAGATGAGTAATTGGAATTACATCATACAATGTATGACATCAGAATTACGTTCGAGTCACGTGCCTGTAGCAGCGATTTGGCGCATTGATGGTCATTCAGCCCCACAGAACCCTTCTCTGTTACACAGAGTAGGGGATATAAGCAAATATTCTGCAGCTTCCAAATAGACACACTTGTGGAGTGACATTCTTGAAATTTGTGAGCCTGTGGTACATTTGTCGGATCGGGCCATGCATTGATTCACTGATCTTTGTTCCGAAGTTGCGGGTAGCTCCTTTATTTTTGATGTCGTCAATGACGTGCCAATGTGAATGCATTTTTGGAAAGTTCCAACTCTTGTCACCATACTCGGTGCCTTCGCAAATCTCAATGTATTGCTGAAACATGGTTAGCAGTCTCAACGAGCAATGGATTTTCTGCATCTTTATGTGTTCATCAAAAATTAGAAGCTCCCGTTTTCCAGCTGCGAGTGTCTCGGTTGTGTGGACTTCAAGTGATACATACATGTTGAGCTCGAGAAAACTTCGCGCACATTGCAAGAGTAAGACACCAGGGGCATCGGTGAGGACGTCATGAGCTGCAAACAGCATCATTTTGGCAATGTCCTCATTTTTTGAACCATCATTGAACGTGATGTTCATAACAGCGTCAAAGTGGTTTAGTCCCCTCCAGCGAGGCATCGCACTCATGCTAGGGGCCAGTAAGTGAGATAGAAGATATGAGCCAATTTGCTTACTGCTGGTCAATTTTGGCAATCGCGCTTCGACCGTTCGCAGTCACACGGAGTTTGATTTGGGCAAAAATATGATCAGTCCAAAGACCACCATAAGCATGCAAACGGTCGAAGGATAGAGCCTTGTGTGGATCAGCGTTGATTTTCCAAAAAACATTCTGCAAGCAGATTGTGAGATAATCTTTAAACTTGGGCAAGTTTATTTACCTCCACATCACGCAATGAATTGTCTTTCAGTATTTCTTCTCGCTCTGCGAGCGTCCGACATGCTCTGGCCTGTTCCAACTTGGCTTTTGAGTCCTTTGCTGTACGCCGTGGATGCTCTGTTGATAGATCTGATTGTTCGTTCCAAGGAACAAAACACATTGGACAGGGATAGAGAGCCTGTAATCCCCGAATAAGAGCCATCACACAGCTGGGGCATAGCTCAACACAAATGTTGATCCAGAAATGAAGCACTCACGCTTCTTCATAGTCTGATGCCAAAATCAAAATAATGGGCCATAGCCAGCGAAGAACTTCGTCTCCACATGTTGTCCAGCTACCTAGTTTTGCGTGGTGTACAAGCGACTCAAGCAATTTCCAAAATGCCGTGTGCCATACCACGGTCTTGAAATTACTGAAGCTTGGCTTATTGTTCTCATTCGCATCTTCCTTTACCTAAATATATCATTCAGAATGATTGGCTTCGGGTATGCAGCCAGAAAGAATATTGTACCACAGGTTGATGTCCGACCACCTGCCCCCCACCGAATTGATTATTACTGTTGCGCACGGAGACCACAATATTTGCAAGGCGAGCAACTACTGCATAAGCCTTCTCCGTGCCAAAGGTGGACAGTTTTGACTTATCAACGTAAAGAATCAGACCCACTAGTTTTGCGTCTGCATTTGGTATTAAATGAGTGGATTTGGAAAACAGAGCAAAAGCACCCACCTGCGCATCCCAGAACGCGTTGGCCGTCCATGGCTCATGATAGAAGCGCATGTACACATCCCCATTGAACCTGTAGGCCTTTTCTGCATCCCATACAAAGCAAGAGGCCAGCCGTGGGTCTTGAACGAGGCTGAGTACCCAGTCCCAGATAGGGCGGGTGAATGTTTCGAAGGTGCGATTTTCTTGCTTATATGGAACCATAATAGTGTCCTGAACAAACTTGGGAAGTCACCCCTTCAGATAGAGAATCTTTTGCAGAAATAAACTGGCTTCACCTCTGTGCACTTGTGGGAAGCTAAACCCCATAATTTTTCGAGCTCAGAGCAACTCGTGATTGTGAATTCTTCAAAGTTTTTGCCACATCGTTGGATAAGGGAAAGGAAGGTTTTTGTCAGCTCTTCGTTGAGCATTGCAAGCTCACAGAACTCTGCAACTTCGAAATCAAGTCTTGTGTGAAATGGTTTCCACGGAGTCGGGTCAATGGGTATGACACGATCAGCTGCATTGAAAGTTGTGTATTCGGTAAAAGACTGAAAGACCACGGGACGTTGACTGTGAGGATGGAATACACATTTGATATCTGGTGGAGCCACAGGCTCTTGTAGTTTGGTTGCTTCTTCATCCCCGCTGCTATCGTTGTCGTAGGGAGATGAAGCATGTGACGGTGATTCCGGTTGCTCTGTATAAAATCAGCTTGGTCAATTGTATTCAGCGCAAAATATGTTGACCTGAGTATACAAGATCTTCAACCTGTGTGCGAATATGATTCCGCGACATTGAAGCAGCCCCTTCTGTCAAAAGTTCAATGAAAACCAGGATTGAAGGCGGTAGACATAATTCAACAATACCTGATTGTTTCACTCTCTTGGGTTGCATTAGCCGGTCATATGCAGCGGTTCCTACATATGCAGAGTTACATTTATCGCTCTGAGGTTTGAACAATTCCTACTTCGTTGTTCTTTCACCTCTGCTGCATATGCACTGTCGTTCCGAGCATCTTCTGCTTTGACCTTGCAGGCTGCTGCATGGCCTGCAATTCCTCGAGGCTTGAATTTGTTTCCACAAGTTGGACATTTCTCAGTGGCTTCAGATGAAGGCATTGAGAGAATTAGACAGTCTACTTAGAAACGCGGTCAACACGCGGTAATCATGCGGTAATCACGTGCTCGTGTCAGGTTCCGTCTGTCACTGCATTCAGCCGGCCCCTCGGCTGATCAAAACGTAGGCCGGCGTAGGCGAACGGAGGCAATACCGAGGCCTGTCTAGGCGACCACGTGCGCCTAGATAGCGCAAATCTCGGCTAACTAGACACAGCCTTGTCTAGTTTCGCTGAGGCTTGCGACGGCCGTCTAAAACCTCACATGCCGAGACGTGCTGACCATCTCAGCATTGGTCATCGAGCTCGGCCTAAGCCACGGCCTTGACAGCTCATCAAACCGAGCTGAGCCTAGGCACCTCGACACAGGGTGTCTAGCCTGCCAAGCAGTGCCTCAACACAGCCTTCGGCAGGTCTGCCGAGACATCTCAAAACGATAATGCCTACCCATCGGCTGAATGCAGTGTGTCATCACAACGTAACTGTCAAATTGGTGACACTTTCTCTTTCGCAACAACGACGTTGAAGTCCATTTGAACTCTTATAATCGCTCTTCCACCATCAAACTCCCAACTCAATAGCTTCCCCTGATATGCACTCGTCCATCCACTCGCTCGCTCACAGGGCCCCTCCGGCCACCTGGTCTCGGGTCCGGTGGCAGCCCTACAATGCTCTGGCCTCTGCCTCGACTTCAACTCTCTCATCTCGTTCACCATCCATTTCTTATCACAGTACGCCAGCCACTTCTGTATCACCACCTCCCTCCGTGAAGGCTACCCCCATATGCAATGTAGAACGTCTTAAAGCGCACTCTTCTATGGCGCAAACCCCTCGGGATCCCTTGAAACTCCCAAGAACAAATATGCAATCGGCTTAGTCGATATGTCGTTGCCCTTCTCATTTTTCCCTCTGTTGCCAAATCCAGCATCCCCAGATCAAGCCGTCAAGTCGCTATGCGAAATATGGCGCCCCCCTCCTGTCTCCCCTCCTCTGCCCCAGGCGGGCGTTCCTAGCGTCCCTCATACTTGCTTCAAGTTCACCCAGGATAAATGTTACTCCAACCGCGCTTGGGCGAAGCTCTCCGGCCTCTCGGCCAGAGAGATCGGCCACTGAACGTGCCCCCAGCAATGCTTTAGATTGGTGTCTCTGGGTCGGCAAAATGCCCGTGGCCTCCCACTCGAGCGCGACAGCGAGGGGCCGGTACACTGGTCTGCGTCGGTCTTGGCAAGCTGGCCAACAACATCGTCCTCAGCAGCGTGCGTGCTGCGACTGGTGGGAAGGTGCGTCTGCTTTCCTGATTGTCCCCTGTTTTTGCCAGCTTTTCTAATGTGGTTGCCTTGCTTTCGTAGATTAAGAATTGCGATGAGCGGCGGGGCGGCGATCTCGCAGCGTATGGGGTTTTCAGTGTGCCGCTGGTTATGCTGTTACAAGGTGCGTCTTTGGTCCTCTTTCCCTCATATTTATTCCTCCCCGCATCCGCCAGATGCTCTGCCGCCTCTCCAGCCCCTCCACCATCTCGCGCAGCATCTGCCACGGATCTTCTTCCCTCTCCTTCTGCCCCCTGCCTAGTGCCTCGGCATTTCACTCGCCTCGCCCGCACCCGCGGCCTCATGCGCCGCAAATCGCTACGCGCGCCCTTCTTTGCAGGCAACATCCCAGGTATCGCCCCACCCCGCATCACATCGCCGCCATCAACGAGGAGATATACTTTACAGCCATCACTGTCGCGCACCTCGTCGGTCTGTCCACTCTGACGGCAGCGTCACGGTCGCGTTGACGAAACGAAATCCCCGTGTTGACTCGCACACACCTTCCCATAGCACGCCTTTCCGTGCGTTAGACCGCCCACATCCCACGAACGCCTGCCCGTGCCCGCGTCCCCTGCCCCCCGTCACATCGCATCGCCGCCACCAGCGAGAGCATATAACCACAATCATCGACTTCACGCATCTGGTCTGTCCGCGCTGCCGCCCGTCATGTCCGCGCAGCGAATCCCCGTGTTGATGCACACGCACGCACAGCGGTGCCTTTCCGTATCGTTCGCCGGACCGCTCGGCTCAAGCAGCGCCCCACACATCCTCCCCTCGTCCCCGCCCCCGTCCGTCGCACCGCCCTTGAAGGGCGCACTCAATGCAATGCATTTCGCCTGCGCTCCGAGGTCACGCGCTACTCCGTGTCCGATAGCGGGGGCCTGCGCATGGGCGTGCCGTGCCGCATTCAAAGGGGTTCACCGTCGCAGTGCTCGTATTCATAGCAGCACACACCCCCGCACCCGGCTGATAGGGACGGGTGCGCGCGGGGCGTCCCTGCGTTCGTGCCACTCGGGCCCGCCTTCTCTTGCGCTTGCGCCTGCGTATTCGGTTTCGGCGCCGCAAGAGCAGGAACCACCTCCCGCCTCCGCCGCTCCTCCCTCTCCCTCTCCTTCTTTCTCCGCTCCTCGATCTCCTTCAACAGTGCCTTCAACACCGCGCCCTCGGGATCCAACATCGCTCGTCGCTCTTCCCCGCTACTCCCCGCAATCGGTGTACCCACCCCTTCCTCTCTCTCCACACACCACCTCGCCTCCTCCGGGGTCGCATACCGCACAACCGCAACGATGCACCTTCATCACGAGAAACCTTCCGTGGCGAGTGCTCGACGCGCAGGCGCCACGCCGTCAGCCCTCAATTCTTGGGCATTAATCACACTGCCAGTTCAATGCTGTCTGACTCTTAGATTTTCTGTACCAGATATTGACGACAAATATTTATTTATTTCTTGTCAAACAGTCTGTGAAACTGAGGCTGCATTTCTATGCGAATAATCACTGCTCCCCCCAAGTGTGAATGACAGATTGAGCTGCCATAATCCCGACCCTGAGGATCCCACCGAGAAATCGACCGACATGTCAATTGTGTTTTTGTTGCCTCCTACCGCCAGCATGCCTCCCCCCGTTCTATCAGACGGGAGTGACTCGGAGGGTGAATCTTTCGGTAACAGCGACGAAGAACAACAAAATCTCCAGCCGATCGACATTGATGCAAGCAAAGCAGATATCATTGCAGTGAGTCCCTTAGTCTGCCCACTGTTTTCTTCCAAATTTACATGTTTGACGCCAGGGCTACAAAGGCTGTCAGCTTGAACTTGGGCGAGTTCTTGCTGAAAACCGCAGCCTTCGCCAAAGGCTCAGCGAACTCGAAGGTACCGCCACCTCAAAGCGCCGCCAGCGCGACCAAGGCGACAATCGGCTCGGGTACAAGGCACATGTTGGCCCATGGGCCCGTTTGTTTTTCTTGACCAAGGAAGGCTGGGTGAGGAAGGAGGATTTCCGCGCCCGGCCATCCGAAATCTCTCTGGATCCTGGGGCGCGTTTCACTACCGATACTGCTTACTCACATGCGATAACCTTGTCCCTCTATGGCATCATCCCTGAAAGATTCCACTCCCTGTTAGACCCGGGGCATTACTGGCATCTGGCAAAAGACGTACACTATAAAAATGATCTTTCTCTGTGCATCACTGATGAATTTTATTTTCTCGGGTTCTCAGTTTACCTCTGAAATCAGCGGTGCTCGCTCGAGCACAATCAACTCTCTCTGCGGAGTCATCGCCTCCATTCTGTCTTCTGCCGGCCACACTGTCAACAGCCAAATCTTGGGTGTTGCAGCTGCCGATCGAAGCCAAGACAAGGTCCTCCTCAGTCTCCTCAGATTTCCCGAAGACAAGACATCGAAACTATTTGTGCCCATCTTGTTTCCTAAAGGTCAGAAAAAAATGCAGTTCATCTTTCTCAGTAAGATTGTTCTCGATGTACGAAATTCAAACCTCATCAAAATTTGCTCTCACCTCGTCGTCTTGTAGATTCACCGGGTCATGGTCTATGGGCCTTCCAGTCTTGCTGTGAATTCGAAACCGGATGCTAAGTCTAATGGGATCAAGTACGGTGTTTTTGAAGCCACCGACCATTCCGTGGCGCTGGCGGGTACTCTTGTATGTATTTGCTTCTTATTCTTAATGATGTTTCCATTGCTGAGAAAGGACAGGCTCGATTTCTCATTTCGGCCGATAAAACTTTTGCTGATGTCGGTGCTACCAAGATCAAGTGGGAGGCTGATTATCGCGTCTATCGAAAACTCCTTGCATCCAACCCTGATGCGCCGTTTGTGAGACATATCTTTAAAACCGTCAATTCACATGTGTTTGCGGGGGTTTCCAAAACAGTGGGCAGGGCGGAGGAGGATGGAGCCGATAATGTCGAGGCCGAGATCAGCGAGGCGATGCAACATCTTGCATTCAGTGATTTTGACGATCCCACTGGATCAGATGATGACGATCCGGTTGAGGAGACCGATCCCAGGGATGCCCAGCCTGCTGTGGCTGGGCCAAGTCACACTCGCCGCGCCCGTATCTCGGAAGCACCCCCACAAATCCATGTAATTCCAAATAGAGATGATCAGGTGGAGCAGGAAGAAGAGCAGGTTGTCCCAGAAAGGCGGGGTAGGAGTGCAAAAGGCAAAAACAAGTAGTTCGAGTAATGCAGAAATGCGCCGTGGTTTGCCAAACTTTTTTTGGTCAGGAAGCAGGGCTAGGAGATAAACAAAAGGAACTACAAAAGCTCTATTATAAAAGCCCGTCTTTTATAGTGGTCTATCGCTCTGCTTTGATATCTGATCTAATCAGGCAACTTTCCCTGGGTTCAAACCTGGGAGTAGGCGTCCTGATTAAATGCTCCCTTGGTTTAATTTTTTTCACCTGCCAGCACTTTTTACGCTACCCTAGCATTGTAAGGCCTTCCAACGATTCCTATATCTTTCAATCCCTTCCAATAACTGCGCCTCTTCCAAGGAAGCAGGTTTCTTCCAAGAGGTTTCAAGACGACTCTCGTGTGCCAAGGTCCTTCCAAGGTCACGCGATCTTTAGACCTTTCAAGGTATTGAAACGCCTTAGAAGGGTCTACCAAAATCTCCGACAGGGGACGCTGGGATCGCCAGCTGTCTCACACTGAAGTAACCACAAACAAACCACTCAGCAGAAATTGTGATTGAATATGGGCTTGAATCCAGCCGCTATATGGGACAAGTCACCCATATAGGTGACTGGTCTATTATCTGCGACTGCCTACCGGGCCACACTAGGTAGTGGGCCACTTTCATAATACAAGGTGTTGTGATGTAGAGTCCTGGGATTTGGTGCCTATGGCATAAAGTATGACCTATGAGGACATTGTATGTCAAATTTGGAGGGAGACTGACGCCGCGATCAACAGCTGTCAAAGGTTTTTCATCAAGATGCCGGCATGTGGGCATCATTTCTTATCTCCGACCGGCCTTTCCGCTTGTCTTTTGCTTCTTTCTCCGCCAATTCTTCACCGATTCACGAGTTTCGTGGCTCATTTTTATCCCTCGATGTTGGAGACTGGCGTACCATAGTACCCAACTTAAAATCGACTCTCATTCGCGTCTTGGACCCTTCAAGATCATCTCGAGTTGATGGGGCGTCGCACAAGCGGGCCACCTCGATAGCGACACACCCATCTTTGTTACAGTCCTGGAACTTGGTATGACCATTCGAGACATGTAACCCCCAGCTTCCCGGATGTATTTGGATTTTTGCTGTTCGACTCCCTGTTCACCGCCCACCACTATCCCAAAGCGTTGGACTTTGCTAGCGCATAAAGATGAATTTTTTATGAAGGGTTATTGGCTTGTGGAGGATATCTCTCATGGATAGGTATGTTCGGATATATCCAATGAAGTCATATATGCCTTAATTTGGGATGTTGATACCCTCTGTCCTTTGTAGGCCGCACCATTCAGCCCATACCATAATTTCACTTATTTTCTCTGCTCAAAAGGGAAATAATTCTTGTCCTCGTATACCTCAGATGGACCTTCTCAGTGTATAGAATGGTGTAATCATATCTATTTAATGAGTTTGAGTACATTTGGATGCCCAGTATGAGTCCGAACGAGGGATTTAAAGGGTGGCCCACTACCCCGTTTTTGCCCTTTTGGGATACCCCCAGAAAATAAATTCAGTAGGCCATGAAACCATGGTCTAAATTTGCGAAAAATATCTCTACTCAGTCACAGGATGTATACCTTCGTTTCAGTGCC
>WIQG01000542.1:0-70205 GCA_014925785.1 Mycena galopus ATCC 62051 | reverse complement strand
ATGGGCGCCTACACGGTCTGCGCCGCGAGCCAGTTCAACGGATTTCAGGTCAGCAAGGTTGTGTACACAACGGGCAATTTCAAGGCGTTTGAAGTTCGGGGTATCCTCGCGAAATTTGCTACAGAGATAGACACCGTCGATGTTGTATAATGCCATATACAGTGCTTGAGACACGGTCTAAATTATTCAGCTGTTCATATCGCTACGCACTCCCATACACCCGCAAGTTCTCCTTCCAAAGCGTCACCTTTCCGTCCCCGCAGCTGACGGCGAGGAGATTGCCAGCAAGACTCCACGAAACCCTCCAGACCACATCGGGAATTTGCCTCCCGTAGCAGAGGCCTCGCCGCCAGAGGGGTCGAGACGCTCCTCACCCACTGCCCGGCGGGGCCATCCCGCACCCAACACAGGACTGTGCGGTCCTGAGATGCTGTCGCAATGTAGCTGCGTGTCAGCCCGACGCTTGGCGCCCACGCCACGTCGCGAACCCAGTCGGTGTGGCCCTCGAGCACGTCCTCCTCGACCCACGCCTGCTGGTCCTCGCGGTATCCCCAGATACGCACCAGGTTGTCGCAGCCTGCACTGGCGAAACGCTTTGCGGGGGGTGCAGGCGCAGGCGGCGCAGCGGAGCCAGGGATGGACTGGAGCTGGTGCGGGCGGGGTAATGAGGCTACCCGGCGGCGCGCGGGGAGCCCATGAGACAGCGTTGCAGCCGATGGCGTGACCGGGGAAGATGTCGGCGAGCCATTGGTCGTCGTCTATCTTACTTTGAGCCGAAATTCCAACGAAAAAAAGTGGTAGCACGCACTTTTGAAGGTCAGGACGGAGAGCTTTCCGTCGGACGATGCACACGCGAGGATGGCGCCGAGCTCGTGCGGGCCCAGGAGACGGAGTTGACGGACGCCGTGTGGAGGTGTGCTCGCGTATCTTTGCCCAGTTGTTGGTCGAGGACGGGGCCTGCTGCTCTTTCCAGATGAGGACTTTGCCGTCGTATGAGCAGGACGCGAGGATGTTGCCGAACTTGGGGTGTGCCCACGCAACCTGCCAAACGGGTCCGGTGTGTCTTGTGGACGTCAGTCGCCAGCAAAGAGTTGTTTGATTTGGTCGCGCACCCAGTCAAGGACTTGCCGGCTTTTTTGGGTATCGCCGTCGATGACGTCAAAGACCTTTACGGTGCGGTCGGAGGAGCACGTCGCGAGGCGTTTTCCGTAGTAGTCGAGCTGGGCGTCATGCTAGAGTTGTTTGAATGAATAGGGCGCTCGAAGGAACAGCGTCTCGACGCACTATCATGTCCTCATGTGCGGTCTCTATGGGCACGGACTCGGAGGCCACGGCGGACGGCTGGGGCGGGGTGAGCAGGAGCAAAGACCAAGGATGGAATACAGACCATAATGAGATTCGAAGGAAAGACGTGTAGCGTGTGACCGTCACACTGCTTAAATAAGGACTGGTCGTCCATGAACGTCAGTGCCCTCGCCCCCGCACACCGTGAAACTGACCCGCCTCTCTAGAATCTCCTCCGCACATTAACAGACGCAAAGGCAAACGCCGCATACCCGAATGCGATCTTAAGCTCCTCCTCACCACCGTCAAGAATGGTCGGGTAAGTCGCGGGCGATCCCCACTCCTTCTTGTTTTCAACCGCGCACCCAGCGGCAGGCACATGACTCCAAGCTCACAGACCCCTTCTACGACTCCCTCGAGGGCTTGTTGCTCGATCTCCGCACAACTTCAATTGTAAGTCAAGTCACGCCAGGAGGCGTGACCGCGTTTCCTCAATTTCTGCCAGGATAACCACGACGCCGAGGCCTTTCTCAAACCCGTGTCCAAGGCAGAGGTCCCCGATTACTATGAAGGTCCGCGCGGTTTGTCCAACATGTCGCTCCAAACATCAAACTTTGCACAGTGATCACAAATCCCATGGACCTGCAAAATATGCTCAAGAAGGTTAAAAACAAGCAGTACAAATCCAAGAGAGAGTTCAAGGACGACCTCGACCTCATATGGTCAAACTGCTTTACTTACAACGCGATCGAGGTGGGTGGGCAAGTCACTGGCTTGTTCGACGCTGATTCCTTCACTCCAGACCCACCCCTTGCGACAATGCGCTAAACGCCTGAAACTCAAAGCTGATCGTCTACTGACCAACATAACAGACCGCAAAGAGCGCGCAGATCCAGTCATCCCTGCCGCGCTCGGCGGCGGTGGCCCCGCTCCGCCCACGGTCCATTCCTCCTCGCCTTTCCCTTCCAAACCCAACGGCGCCGTCAACGGTAATGGAAGTCTCCACCGCATGCCCACAATTACGATTAAACCCCCGCGCAAAACGTTCAACGACGGGTCGCGCAAGTCGTCCTTCAGCGGCGGGACCGTCCTCAAGCGTGAGCCTAGTCTGCCATTTGCCGAGATGCCTGCACTGCTGCGTACCGCGGAGGGCATGTCTGCGTTCGCCGATGCGGATGCCAATGCCGACCCTTTACATCTGCGCCAGTACCTTCCCCCGGATATCGACATCATCAAAGTCGAAGAGGTGGACGAGGATGCGTCCGACGCGATGGATGTTGACGGTATACTCGGCGACAAACGCCCGTGGTTAGTGGCGTGCAATCCAGACGGGGAACGGCTGAATTATATTTAATTTACAGGAACGGGTTGGACGACCGTCCGCGCAAGCGCCAACGGCAGGACAATGCGGATCCGCACCTCTGGTGGGCGGCCGTTCACCATGACGCGCTCCTACCAAATGGTCTCCCAGGCATCGCCCACCGTTCTTCCCGCCCCCGTCACTCACAGCTGCATCTCACGACTACCGCGGTCCCGGCCAAGCGGCGAAAGCGCAAGAAAGACAAATTAGGGTCAGAGAAGGGCAAGGAGAAGACGCTGCTTGCGCTGATGAACGGAAATATCCGCACCATGCGCCGCCTACGACACACTCACGCCCGTTTCGCTGCGCTGGGGCTAGGAGCGGGCGCCCCCACGACAGACGAGTTTGATCAAAGTGGGATGCCCCCACCGCCGCTTCCCCCTCTGCTGGGTTTGCCTCCACCGCCGCTACAGGCGGGACTGCTATCGATGCCGGAATTACCGGACAGGGAGGAGGACGCGGTGGTGGGCGAGAACGAAGTGGATGATCGGCCGTGGGGGGTGGAACTGGGCATCGGTAGTGCGGGAATGCGGAGACGGCGGAAGGGGAAGCGGAGGGCGGGAGAGGGCTTACCTCCCTTGCCTGGTGTCGATGCGGATGAGGAGCTCCCAAACATAGAGGTTGGGGCGGAGAGTGCGGACCAGTGTATGCGGTGGATGGGAAGCAAGGTGCTTGAGCATGCAGGGTTTCAGGGTGCGTTTTCTGCTTCCCGTCGCAGGCTGTATATCTTCGCCTCTGTGTCCCGACGATCTAACGTTACCTACAGGTACCTCGAATGTCGCGCTGGACACTGTTGCGTCTGTCACATCGGAGTACCTCCTCAATGTCGGCCGCACAATTCGGTACTTGTCCGACAAGTACTCACAGACAATGACACCCGAGGTGCGCGCAGCCTTCCTTAATCTATCCGGAGCTTACTCGACCAACTAGGAAATCATATTGCACACCCTTTTCGAGTCGGGTATCTCCCGAGTGCAAGATCTCGAGCGCTACATATCAGATGACGTCGAGCGCTACGGCACGCGCCTCGGGGACCTCGAAAAGAAGCTGGTCGGCGCGTATCGCGAGGTGGTGCGTCTGTCCCTTTGCTTCTTGTGTTCACCAACCCATCCTTCAATTTTGGCAGACCGCAGTCGATGTCCTCGATGACGAGGGCCTCTTCGAGGACGAGGAAGAGGAAGGCGGGGCGCTTACAATGTGTGTTTCCTTCTTTGTCGTCGTAGAAATTGACTGATTAATTGGTCTGCAGGGGCGACTTTGCCGACGCATTGGGCGAGGATTACCTCGGCCTTCGCGAACTCGGGATCGCGGCCGAGTTTGGCATGTCGAGCTTGAGCATTCCAAAGAAACTGCTGAGGAGCAAGAGACGGGTACTGGGGGCGGGTGCGGGTAACATGTACGTGTCACTTGGCTTTTGCTTTCCTTTCGCCGAGCCGGACCATACTCATTTTCTTACCCCTTCTCTTGTACTAGTGTAAAAGCCCCGCCACCCCTACCGTACCCACTTCCGCCACCCTTCGTCCCCCTGTCTGCCGGCAAGGTCGACTCTCAAATTGGCCTCTTGCGCCCTTACTACATGAGCCGCTTCACAATGATGGCGGCTGCATCAGCTCCCCCTGCCGTTGTACAACCGCCACCCCTCCCCGGTCCATCGCTCCCCGGTTTCTCGACCCTACCTGGTCCACCAGGGACGCTACCCCTAGCCACACCCACGCCCACGCCCACACCCATGCCACCGCCCCCTCCTCCTTCCCTACAACCTTCACCTTCCATGGAACTCCCCGACGACCCGCCGTTGACGGCGCAGGCAAAAATGGGTCCACTCGGACAGATTCTTCTTACCAAGACTGGGGGGAAGAAGAAGGTCACGATCGCGGGCGGCGTCGGTACTGGGGGCGCGTCGGTGAAGGTGAAGCTCGATGGGGGTACATTGAGCGTCGGGGCTGGTGTCACAGTGGTGGCAGCGGAGAAGAAGAAAAAGAAGAGTGCGACGGGGGTGGGCACCGGGAATGGTCGGAAGAAGTCTGGGAATGGGAACGGGAACAGCGTGGTTGCAAGCGACGGCGCGCTGATGCCGCCTCCACCGGTGCACGTTGGGATGGTTTAGCTCAGGCTTTATTGACGTCCACTAGTTGCACGGTTTGTGATTTGTGCTGCTATCTGCCGCCTCCTGAATGACGAGAAAACTCAAGGGGATGCACTTACACCCATTATCTGAACGAGGTATAAGTTGGGGAGTTGACGATGCAGCTACAAGTCGATTGGATTTCAGATAAATTTTAGTGCGACTGAACGGGAATCTTATTCGATTACGTATAGACCGACCGAAACTTCACCACCGTAACATCAGTCACCCGTGACCTTTCTCTCCTTCCGCCTTCCTCCGTTCGCCTCGTCAACATGGCGCGCAACCAAGAGAAAGCGCAGTCAATGCTGTACCGCTTCCGCGAGGCGCAGGCAGCGGAGCTGGGGCTAGGCACGCGTGGCGACAGGCGGCCGCGCATGGCCAGCGCGTGCAAAAGCTTGCGCGAATGCGAAAGGTGGAGGGGTGAGCTGTTGAGGGAGATTTCGCGGAAGGTCGCGAAGATACAGGATGGTGGGTGCTCTGCCCATCTCCCCTTTATTCTATCTTGCCATCTTTTCCTCTTTCTTTCTGACAAAGAGACTCACGCGACGCAGCTGGCCTGAGCGACTACGAGCTGCGCGACCTCAACGATGAGATCAACAAACAGATGCGCGAGAAGCGGCACTGGGAGAACCAGATCGTTGCCCTTGGTGGGGCTAATTACCGCCGGAACGTCGCGATGCTGGATGACGATGGGAAGGAGGTGCCGGGGACGAAAGGGTACAAGTGCGTATACTATTCCTAGTGCGTATCCTATTCCTAGCCTCCCATTTTTCTTTTTCCTCCCTATGTGCAGCGGGCTCCCGGAAGGAATCGCGCTCAGCTAGACTCTTGATCGTCGTGCGCCCTACGGCCAGTCCGCGCGGCGAAGAGCCACCTTGCAGGCGCACGCTCCTTTCACGAGTCACAGCTGACACGCCGCACAGATACTTCGGCCGCGCCAAAGAGCTCCCCGGCGTGCGCGAGCTCTTCCAGTCCCGCAAGAAAGACGAGGAGGAGGACAACGCTGCGCTCGAATTCTACAAGAAGTTCCAGAATCGCGATCCGGGATATTACGGCGACGGCGATGAGGGCGAGGAGGGCGAGGTGTTGGGGTGGGAGAAAAAGGCAGAGGAGGAGGGTACGTCATCTTTGTTCTCTTCCTTTTCTTCGTCGTCTTCGGGGAGTATGTGCTGACCTATGTGAATACAGAGTGGCAAGAAGCCGCCGCCGAATTACGCTCCAAACTCGGGCTGCCCGACGATGCGCCTATCCCGCGGCCGTCTGCGGCTGCTAAATCCGATGCAGCGGACGAACCCATGCCCCCGGCCGCAGACGGAGACCCCGCCGGGGCTGCAGCCGCTTCTGCGCGCGCGGCGGCGGCATACATCACATTCCTCACGCCCGAGATGCTCATGGCACCGAAACTTCCTACGCCCGGCGAGACGGAGAGTGTGCTGCTGGAGATTAAGAAGAGGATGTTGGTGGGGGAGTATTTTGGGGAGTAAAGTGAGGGAATAAAAGGATATCGTGGTTGTATGTTGCGTATGCAATAGATTCATTATGTAAAACGGAATCAACTCGAAAAAGGAAATCACAAACTCGTCGTGACCGGTCTAATTTTTTTTCACCCTCTCTCTTGATGCTTTTTGCGCGGGCATGTAGACGCGCTCTCCCGGGACGCGGTGGACGTGGTGGGCGTACTGTAGCCCCGCCACGGACCCATCCAAGAGCCTATGCTGCCACTGCTATGGCTGTTCGCCGCGACAATCTCCAAAATTTCCTCCAACGACCGACGTCGTACGCGATTATTCCGCCCCCATTACCGCAGGAATATACTTCGGACGCCAACGACTTTTGGTTCAGCGACTCGAATACCCAGGAGCTCATGGCAGTCATGAATACATGTCTGTACAATCTGTACGACGTGCCGCGAGCAAAGGGAATATTCGACCGTTTGCGGGGTCAAAGCAGCGCCGCGCTGGACGAGCAGGTTGTGAATGCAATGCTCGAGGCATACCTCAAAATGGCTGCGCAGAGCGAGCCGGACTACTGGATAGATGCCGTCTGGGAACTCGTGGATGCGACTATAGAGCCCACGACAAGGACCTTCGCCCTCATGTTCCTTGCTATGCACCGGTTTCCTGAACACACCCCCCAAAACCAGTCCTTTACGAGGGTACTCAGCGAGGCTGTACGCGCCGACGTTTCTATTGCGACTCTGGTGGCCGATCGCGTGTTCACTGACGACGAAGAAGCCTCTGAAATAATAACGCTTCTCTCCAAGTCCGCGATCGACCTCAATCTCCCGCTCATTGTTGCAGAGCTCGGCCAGGCCCAGTTCATGGGCGTCAGCGACCCCGATGTCGCGGTTCCAGAGGCTAATCCCGTCATGAAGGACGGCGAGGTGCCGTTCAACCTCCTTACCCTGCGAAAGCATCTTAGTCGTGTCGCTCTCGCCCGGCGCATTCTCCCCACCGACGTAAATGCTCGCCAAAAACTGCTAGAGGACAGCGTGTACGAGGCCGCAAAAGAACGTCTCGCGAAGCAGCACGCCGTCTTCGACCAACTCGGCCTCGACGACAACTCTCTTATGCGGCCCGACCTTCAGCTGTGGATGTGGAAGTGGCATTTAAAGTTAAAAGTGCGTCTTGTTTTCCCAGCGCGTCGTCTGCTTGATTTTTAATGTGCACATCTTACAGGACCGGCTTGAAACGGAAGTCAAGGCGATAGCTGCGAACGAGCTGCACCACCGCGGAGGCGGTAAGAAGGGCGACCCCGTGCTGTCGCCGTACCTCATGCTCATCACGCCCGAAAAGCTCAGCATGCTCACCATCGTCGAGCTCATGCGTTTGCAGGGTACTGGCGGTGTCACGGAGGGCATGAAGACCGCCCGCGCGCTCATCAGTGTCGGCAAGGCCGTCGAGACAGAGTACAAGGCGCAGATGTGCAAGTCGAATAACATTGACATCCCCTCCGTTCCGCAGCCCCCGCGGGATTATTTTTCCAACATGGGCTACCGCAGCCTCCAAGAGCGACGCGTCGCCGCCGCCCGCCTCATGATGGACAACGAGGGGTGGACCGCTCCGTGGACACAAGCCCTGCGCAGCCAGATCGGCGCCGTCCTCGTCGAGTGCCTCATGGACGTTGCAGAGGTAACCCGTACGGCTAAAGATCAACTAAGTGGCACAACTGTGTGAGTGTTGATTTTTTTTTTCGTGCTTATTCTATGCCGACAGTCGCCGCAGCTCGGAGGAGCAACCAGCGTTTTACCAGAGCTACGAGTACCACCGCGGGCAAAAGCTCGGTGTCATCCGTCTCAACCCCATGGTGTCGCAGCGGCTCTCCAAGGACCCGGTGCCGATTCACCCGCGCCATCTGCCCATGCTGGTCAAGCCTAAACCATGGGTCAACTACAATGAGGGCGGGTACCTGTACTCCAAATGTAAGTTTTCAAGTGTTTGGAATATCTCCGCTGACCATGTTGGCAGCAACGGTTATGCGCTTCAAGGACTCGATCGAGCAGCGGACGTACCTCAAGTATGCTTCGGAGGAGGGACACGTCGAGCTCGTGTATGCGGGGCTGGACGTCTTGGGCAACACGCCCTGGCGGATCAACAAGCGCATTTTCGACGTCGTGCTCGAGGTGTGGAACTCGGGAAAACGGCTGGGGAAGATGCCGCCGGAGTTGTACGACGAGGTCGAGCCCGAGAAACCGGGGGACGAGACGGACCTCTTCGCGCGCAACGTCTACCTTACGCGCATGCGCGCGTACAACCAGTCCAAGGCGGCGAACCACAGCGACCGCTGCAGCGTCAACTACAAGATCGAGATCTCGCGCTCGTTTCTGAACGACACATTCTACCTCCCGCACAACGTCGACTTCCGCGGGCGCGCGTATCCGCTCCCGCCACATCTGAACCACATTGGCGACGACCTCTCGCGCGGGCTGCTGACCTTTGCGGAGAAGAAGCCGCTCGGCGCGCGTGGGTTCCGCTGGCTCAAGATCCACCTGTCGAATCTGTACGGGTACGACAAGGCGAACTTTGACGAGCGCGCGGCGTTTACGGATACGCACCTGGAGGACATATACGACTCGGCGCTGCACCCGCTCGACGGGCGCGGATGGTGGCAAAAGGCGGACGACCCGTGGCAGTGCCTGGCGACGTGCATGGAGGTGTACTCGGCGATCGAGAGCGGCGACCCGGAGGCCTACGAGTGCTCGCTGCCGGTGCACCAGGACGGGACGTGTAATGGGCTGCAGCACTATGCGGCGCTCGGCGGGGACCACCAGGGCGCGCAGCAGGTGAACTTGAGCGCGGGCGAGCGACCGTCGGACGTGTATTCGTTCGTCGGCGGGATGGTGGAGAAGATGCTCGATGAGGACGCGGCGAAGGGCGACCGGTTCGCGATCATGCTCAAGGGGAAGGTGTCGCGCAAGGTCGTGAAGCAGACGGTCATGACGACCGTGTATGGCGTCACGTTCGTCGGCGCGCGCGACCAGATTGAGAAGCAGCTCAAGGACCGGAAGGACATCCCCGAGGAGGAATGCTGGCTTGCGGCGTCGTATCTGGCAAAGCGGGTACGTGTGTTCATCGTGAGCTACAAGTACGAATGCTCATCCTGCTTCAGGTGCTGTCGGCAATTGGCGATCTATTCACGGGAGCGACGGAAATCCAGACGTGGCTCAATCTCTGTGCGCGACTCATCGCCAAGTCGATCCCGCAGGATCGTATCGATGAGGCGCAGACCGAGCACAAGCGGAGAAAAATCAAGAGGACGCGCAAACTCAAGAAGGCCGTTCTGCCCGATGCGTATCTCAAGAAGGAGCAGATGACCTCCGTTGTCTGGACCACCCCGCTCGGCCTGCCCATCTGCCAGCCGTATCGTAAGACGGCGAGGAAGCAAGTTTTTACTAAGATGCAGACGGTGTACATCAGCGACCCTGCCAGTCCCGCAGAAGGTGCGCGCGTTCCCTATTTTCTACGCCTAGTCGCTCATTGAACCTCTGCAGTAAACTCTATGAAGCAGGCTTCGGCCTTCCCGCCGAACTTTATTCATAGTCTGGATGCGACACACATGATGCTCACCGCGATTGAATGCCGGGTACATGCTGGTTTTCAAAAAAACATATTGTGGCGCGCGCACTAATCTGTCTTGCAGGTCCAAGGGCTGACGTTTGCGTCTGTGCACGACTCGTACTGGACCCACGCCTGCAGCATCGACCACATGTCCGAGATCATCCGCGACACGTTCATCGCGCTCCACAGCTCGGACGTCCTCAAGAAGCTCGAGGCCGAGGTGCGTTGCGTCCTCTTTTTGTGTCCTGTCATCGCTGACGCGCGCGTACAGTTCAAGAAGCGGTATCAAGGCTTCAAGGTGCCGCTGCTGCACCTGCGGAGCGGGCGTCTCACAAAGAAGCTCGCGGACGCGGGGTCGCGGATCAAGGTGACGGCGGAGCAGGCGCTGGAGCTGCCAGGGCTCAAGGAGCTGCTTGAGATTGACTCGGAGTCGGCGGTGGTGGAGGTCGAGGCGACGGACAAGTACGATGCGCTCGAGGGGCTGTTAGGGCAGTTCGACGCCGACACCGCCATTGACGAGGAGGAGGAGGCGCTTGTGCCGAAGAAGCGGCGAGCGAGGCGATCGAAGAAGCAGATGGAGGAAGCCGCGGCTGCGCTCGAGGCGGCGCTCGAGGACGACGCGTTCGTGGACGAAGTAGATGAGGCGGAGAAGGAGGCGGAGAAGGAGAAGGAGGAGGTCAAACAGCTGAAGGCGGAAGAGGCGAGGCTGCTCCTGCACAAGTTTGTCGACCTCACCAGCCTGCTGCCGCCGCTTCCCAAAAAAGGGTCCTTTGAGGTCAAGTCCATCAAAGACTCACAATACTTCTTTTCGTAGAAGGCTGTTTGCCGTTCGTTGCTCTCTGCTCATATCTTACTTATCCTCACTTGCATTACATACTCATAACCCAACTCACGCCCGTATCACCAGCATTTTAATGTATTTTATACGATTCTGTAGAGGTGTCGAATAATATGTATAGAAACAGACTTAGAGAAAGTCAATTTCGCCTTTTCGTCGTCGTGTGCTTGTCGAATCGAGATTCGGTGTCCGGCATGGCCTCTACTCGTCGCCCGGGGCAACCCAGAGTAAATGATAAGCATGCTGGAGGTCGAGTTTGGTATAGATACGTGCCTTTCCCAGAGTGTCAAGGAGATCCAAGATCAGAGGAAGCAGATAACAATCCCTCTTTGTGATACGGTTCAATCCGCGGTAGTCAATGCAAAGCCAGAGACTTCCATCCTTCTTCTTAGCAAAGAGGATAGGAGCACCATGGGAGGAACAAGACAGATAGATGAAGTCTGTTATATCTGTGCCGGGGAGGAAGAGAAAGAGAGGAGTGTTATACCAAGCCACGGGGAAGGGCTATGCTGGATAACACTGGGGGCAGGTGAATTACTGGCCCTGTACACTGGGTGCAAAGCCGTATTTCCGCAGGATTTCCGCCACATTTGCACATTATTTACACTGAATTTCCGCACCGCGGAAATTTTGAATTTCTGCAGTATTTCCGCTGCATTTGCGCAGTATTTCCGCGGCGCGGAAATTTTAAATTTCCGCAGGTGCGGAAATATGATTCAGAAAAGGAAAAAACTGGTTGGATGAGGTCCGGATGAGTCCGTGGTGGTACGGGATGTAACAAAAGGCCGGAGTGATCTCCGGGTGTGTCGACACAGTAGACTCGTCGTAAACAGGGCTGAACTTTAGTGAGGCGTTGCGCCAGTCAATCAACGGATTGTAGCGGCGTAGCCAATTTAGTCCAAGAACCAAGTCGCAGGCAGAGTCCAGACGGGTGACGTAAAATTCCATAGAATGGACATCGCTGGAACGAAACCGGGGCAATAAATGTAGTTGCCGGTTTATGATAGATGAGGAGCCGTCGAGATACCGGAGCTTAACCGGAGGGACCGCGTACGGAGAATACCCATTAGATTCGCAAACTCGAGTAGACACAAAACAGTGCGAAGAGCCGGAGTCGATGAGCGCCCGTAAGCGGGAGTTGAATCCCGCGGCAACTTGTTGTACAAAAGACGGACGCAGGGTTAGGCCCGCGTCCGGAGTAGGAAAACCGGACAGAATGCTGGAAGGAGAGATAAAGTCCGCGGAGCGTAAAGATATATCAAGATCAACGTAAAAGGCATTAGGAGAGAGAGTGGACGCGTTGAGAGTAACCTCCGGAAGCACCGCAGAGTCAACACGGCTCGGACCAGGTGCGGAGGGTTCCGAGCCGCTGTCTAATTTTTTGACTCAGGGGTAGAAGAGGCATCAGCGGCAGACGCAGGCGGATTAGAAACATTTCCTGCCTTGCCTTGAGCATTGCCCGGACGCTTCCGGCAGTCGGCTGTCTTGTGGCCTTGACCACCGCAGAACATGCAGAGGTTGTTCTTCATGCGCCGCTCGCGCTCCTCGGGTTTGAGCTTACTGGAGGAGTCGAGCTTGGCCGCGTACGGTTTCGGAGTCTTCGATGACCCGGAGGCCTGACCCGCGTTGCCGGACGTAGCCGGAGGAGTAGTCGCCGGAGGATTGGTCTTGGCCAGAGGGTTAGAATTACCTCGGCCCTTGCCCTTTCCCTTGGACTTCCCACCACCACCACCACCACCACCTTGAGCTCCGGCCGGAGGAGAGCCGGAGGTGTCTCCGGACATCTTGCCGGAGGGTGGCGGATTGTTGGAAGCGCGCTCCGCAGCTTTCTCGGCCTGTCGACGATGGTAGTGCTGGTCGATCTGCGAGGCGTAAGCCTTGAGTCCGACAAGAGAAGCCAGAATCTGGTTTTGCGCGGTGGTGTCTTTGATGCGACTGGGAAGGCCCCTGTAATATGCCCGGAAGAGGGCAGCCTCGTTGTATCCCGTCATAACCGCGTGAGTGTCGAACTCGAGCTGGTAAGTAGCCAGCCGATCACCCGGCTTCATGAAAAGCGTCTCCAAAGCGATCCGGGCGTCCCCGAAGGGGTCGTGCGGACCGAAATTAGTTGCGAGCTCCTGCACGAATAGTCCCCAGTTCCCATCCCAATGCGGAATGGGCGCTGTACCGCTTGCATAGATGTTGGGCATAAACCACTGCTGAGCGGTGCCCCGAAGATACGACCGGACATAGAAAATTTTATCTTCGTCGCCCGGGAAGTCTTGTGGGCGTTCCGCGATGTGCAGATAAATCTGCGACATGAAAGTGGCGAATTTCGTCGGGTCCGAACCATCGAATGTGTCCGGAGCCTTGGAAGCAGTACAAGTGGAGCGAGGAGGAGCGAAAGAGTTTTGTGCGAGGAGAGTCATTGACTGTGCCATTTGTTGCACGGCGAAATCGAGCTGCGGGTTGTTCGGAGCGGGAATGTGAATTGTCGGACCCGGAGGTCCGGGGGGACTGGGAGGACCTGGAGGACCTGGAGGCAGCGCTGGACCAAATGGTCCGCCACCACCACCGCCGCCACCTCCACCGCCACCAGGTCCTGGATTAGGCGCGGGCGCGCCGGAACCCGATGGTTGAACCGGAGGGTTTGGAATCGGCGGAGGATTTCCACCTGGGGGCGGACCTCCACCTCCTCCACCGCTACCGCCGCCAGGAGAGCCAGAAGGTCCGGGAGGACCGGAAGGGCCCGCAGGCAGGGGCGGAGTAGAGCCGGTAGGAAGATTGGTGGGTGGTTGAGCAGTAGGGTCAGGAGTTTGTCCTCCACTGGCTTACCTTTACCCTTGTCGATCAGAGCCGGAGTAGCCGGCGGAGCAGTGTGCAGTCGTGAGCCGATCGTAGTAGGCGATGGCGCGACAAACATTGTCTGCCCGGTATAGATCGGAGGGACCGGAGCGATCGGTTCGGTCGTCTCCAATGGGTCGATATCTTCCGGTACCTCCACAATGGTAGCAGTGTGGACCGGATGATGAAACATACGACGATCTGGGGTAGGAGAAGATATGCCAGTACCGGAGCCACGTTCATACTCATTGAAATCCATCACCTCGGGGGTAAACCGATCCGGGGTATTGGGAACCGACCGGAGATTGGCTGAACTGCCGGAAAGCAGCTCCACGGTTTTCTGGGTCGAGGAGTGGTCTTGACCACATGGCCGGAGCATGCGGCTGAAGAGCACGCGCATCCGGTTGAAAATGCGGTTGGGACTGTTGAACCCGAGGGTCAATAGGTGGTGAGAGCATGGGTGGCTGGAAACCAGAAGTAGATTCTATGGGCTGCTGGCCCGGAGCCTGAATCAGAACAATGGTGCTGAACTGGCGCGATCGACGACGATCTTGGCCTACATCCGGAGTGGGAACGAGGTGAGCGTAAGACATGGGAAGAAGCCAAATTAATTTGAGTTGATAATACTGTTATATCCGTGTCCGGAAAGAAAAGAAAACGGCCGGATGGACGGAAGGCCGGAAAGCCGGAAGGCCGGATGGGCCGGAAGGACGGATGGCCGGACAAAGTGTCGGGGGCCGGACGAAGGTCCAGATGTAAAGCGATACCACAAGAGTATAAGGGTACACCAGTTAACTTGGCTCCGAAGGTCGGATAGAGAATAGGACAGAGGTCGGACGACGGAGCAATGCGGAGGCAAAGCACGTTAATTATCAACTGAGGTTACATCCGAAGTAAGTACGTATTTATACTAAGTACGGAGATAGGCCGGATGCGTTCGGAGAAGAAGTAAAGACAATAGGAATAAGCGAAGACAATAAAGACAATAAGGAATACATGTGGAGCATAAGTCATATGGTCAGAGAAGGGGAAACACTCAGTAAATCTTCATTGCGTAAAAACCCCGAGGGCGTGCGTCAACGACCAAGGCCGGACGCAACAGCGAGTGAGACGGACGCGAGCCGGAGTTCGGATGATGCATCCGGAAGGGAGGAGAGTCGGATCCGAGGATCCGGACGGAGGACGGAGGAGGTCCGGATGGAGCCGGAGAGATCCGGACGGAGCCGGATGGTGTAGGAGTTGCATGGTCGTAACGGTCGTCGTCAATCCCGGTTCTTTTCAAACGTCATTCCTCTCAGTCCACCCTCTCACCAATTGGGTGTCTATACAGGCCCCATTACTCCGTCATCCCAGCCCTTCTTACCCTCATCATTGGCCACTCGCCATGCGGCAAATCCCGCACCGGCCGTTGCATCGGTAACAGTTCCAGGGCTGGTTTCCTCACCCCATACTCCAGACAATCCCCGTCGATACCCTGCTTCTCCTTATCCGGAGCGCGGCAGGGCTCCAGAGATGCCTAATGTTGAACCAATACCATATGCTCACATATCCCGGCAGGCTTCACCTGTCGGCAATACCGGTTCACAGCATGGATCCCGTCCTCCACATCGTCCTTCTAGCGCCGGGCCGACCGATCATGGTTCGCCTGTGCCGCTGGAGGGTGGCGATGAACCTTCTCACCACAGCTCCCCTGACTCGTCAGATCATGGCGACGGCGATCCCGAGGGCCCCCCTGGGCCTCCTTCTGGACCATCCGGCCAACCTGGCAGCGGAGGCGGCGGCGGAGGTGGAGGTGGTGGCGGCAGTGACCAATGAGGTCCCACCGGTCCTCCTGGCCGGCCCCCGGGACAACAACCGGACTTTGAGCAGTTGCCCCCTACAACGATTTTCGGGCTCTCTGCGGCCCTCATTAATCACAACAACAACCAGTCTTCCGCTCCTCGCTCAACTCGCTCGCTTCTCTGCAACCCGGACACTTATGACGGTGCCGATCCGGCGAAACTGCAGCCCTTCCTCAACCAGTGCTACATGTACTTTGCTGAGCGGCAGCAGGATTTTCCGTCGGATGATGAACGTATTCTCTTCATCATGTCGTATCTCCGCAGGACCGCTGCTCTGTGGTTTCAGCCGAATCTCTACGACAATTCCGCACCACCGGCTTGGGATGGAAATCTCATTCTGTTCCTCCGGGAGTTATCTGACAACTTCGGCCCCCAAGATCCTATCGGGGATGCCGAAGCCGGTATTAAAGTCCTGCGCATGAAGTCCAGCAATAAAATCGCTACCCACATCATCTCCTTCGACCAGCTTGCACCGATTACCGGTTGGGATAACCATGCCCTCCGGTCTCAGTTCTACGATGGCTTACTGTCTCGTATTAAAGACGAGATGGCCTGGCAATACTGGGATAGATCTCTTGCCGGCTGCAAGGATGCAGCCCGACGCATCGATCAGCGCCACTGGCAACGCGAAATGGAGAAACAGCGCGAGCGTGCCCAAAACCCCCATTCCAACAACGCCGGTACGTCTGGCAGCAACGCCGACGGCGGACAGAAGTCCGGCTGGCGGGATAAGGGCAAGGGCAAAGGAAAGTCTGGCTCCGGCGACAAATCCCCTCCTTCCAAGGCCAACACTCCTCCGAAAACCTCCGGCAATAACTCCGGCGGTAAAGAGAAGTCCAGCGGCAAAGGCAAAGGCAATACTCAAACGCCGAAGCCCTACGCCGCCAAGCTCGGCGCGGACGGGAAGCTTAAGCTGGAGGAACGTGAACGCCACGAGAAGGCCGGTCTCTGCATGTTCTGCGGAGGTTCCGGCCATAAAGCCGATGATTGCAAGAAGAAGAAAGATCGGCCCACGTTCGGTAAAGCCGCTAAGGTCACTAGCGATGCCGATAGCACCCCCGACTCAAAAAAATAGACAGCAGCTCGGGTTCCTCCTCACCCGGTCCGAGTTGCGTTGACTCCAGGGTGTCTACCGAGGTTCACCTCAACGCGTCCGCTCTTTCCCCTAATGCCCTTTATGTCTCTCTCGATGTCTCTGTGCTCCTCTCGGCCTATCTCAAAGCCGGTTCGGAGTTAAGCGCAACCTTACTCCCTTCCGTTGTATCACGTATTGCCTCGGGATTCAACTCCTGCTTACGGACTCTCATTGATTCCGGCTCCTCACATTGTTTTATATCTGCGAAAGTCTGTGAATTAAATGCTTTTACTCTGTATGTGATTCAACCAATCAACCTCCAGTATCTCGAGGGCTCTACTTCTGTGATCGACAAGCAGGTCCGGCTGCTCACTCGGTTTCCATCCGGCGATGTCCACTTAGTGGAATTCTACGTTACCCGTCTTGATTCTCCACGTGACTTGGTTCTTGGATACTCGTGGCTCACCCACCATAATCCGTTGATTAACACCTCAGGTTACCCCCCCCTGACCCCCCTTAGGCCTATTATTTGTGGTGACTTAATTGGCCTAAGGGGGGTGTTTTTTAGGTGGATGGCCCATCCAGGATGGGACGTCCCATGAGTTGTGATTTTTGGCATGGGACGTCCCATGCATTTTCTGATATGGGACATCCCATCCGCCTTTGGCAGAACCGAAAAATTGCATGGGACGTCCCATTGTCCCATTTTGAAGGCAGGAACCCTGGCACCAGCCAAATCATAAAAGCTGGCTTGCACACCCATTTCTGCACCGATTTGTGCTGTCCATGGTGATTCGTGTAGCCCTTGTTCATGGCTTTCATTGCATGCATGGGGCATCCATTTAGAAGCACTTTTGTTTTGAGTGGGCAGAAATGGCTGCCCCAGCTAGCGCTTGCTGCGCGGTGCCCTGGGTTGGTTTGGCCGCGCTCGAATGTGCACCGCATTCGGTTGGGTTTGGCCACATTTGAATGTGCACTGCATTCGGTTGGGTTTGGCCCCATTTGAATGCTCACTGCATTCGGTTGGATTTGGCGCGCTCGAATCCGTACTGCGTTCAGTTGGGTTTCGCCATATTCGAATGCACACCGGTTGGCCGCACTCGATTGTGCACCGCATTCGGTTGGGTTTGGCCGCATTCAAATGCACACTGCATTCGGTTGGGTTTGGCGCGCTTGAATGCGCACTGCATTCGGTTGGGTTTGGCCGTATTCGAATGCACACCGGTTGGGTTTGGCCGCATTCGAATGTGCACTGCATTCGGTTGGGTTCAGCTGCGCTTGAATACGCACTGCATTCGGTTGGGTTTGGCCGTGCTCAAATGTGTACCACATTCGGTTGGGTTCAGCTGCGCTCAAATACACATTGCATTCGGTTGGGTTTGGCCGCGCTCAAATGTGTACCACATTCGGTTGGGTTCAGCTGCGCTCAAATACACACTGCATTTGGTTGGGTTTGACCGTGCTCGAATCTGCACTGCATTTGGTTGGGTTTGGCCGCGCTCGAATGCGCATTGCATTTGGTTGGGTTCAGCTGTGCTCGAATACGCACTGTATTTGGTTGGGTTTGGCTGTGCTCGAATACACACCGCATTCAGTTGGGTTCAGCCGCGCTCGAATACGCACCGCATTCGGTCGGGTTCGGCCGCACTTGAATTCACACTGCATTTAGTTGTGTTCAAATAACTGCCACTTATTATTTTAAGATGGGATGTCCCATTGAATGTGGGACGTCCCACATGTTTATATATCCCACATGGGACGTCCCACAATTTGATACGCAGAAGATGGGACGTCCCATCAACTTTTGTTCACAGGGTGGGACGTCCCATCAATTTTTATTCTCTACATGGGACATCCCATATTCACATGGGACGTCCCACTCATTTTAAATATTATGATGGGACGTCCCACAATATTTCCTAACAGTTATGGGACGTCCCATCCCTTTTGATGAAGACCGTGGGATGTCCCATGGATTTTAATTAATTCTATGGGACGTCCCATTCATTTTTACTCAAAGCCATGGGACGTCCCACGGAGTTCCCATCAATTCCATGGGACGTCCCATCCTTTTTTTAACAATGGCCATGGGACGTCCCATGGGTCATGGGACATCCCATGAATTTTATTTACATTTTATGACCGATCTTCATTGTATATTTAAATCTACTTGAACTATCGTCGTATCGCGGCGCCGGGTCACATGCTTAATGTGATTCGAGACCAAACAAACAACCGCTCTCATCCAAAAATGGGAATTCTTGGACTTCGCAGATTTTTGGCCAAGTCCCTGTCGGCTTTTTCGGCTTTATTCGGAGGTCACTCAATCTCGTTCATTCACCCGTTCACTCAAGTCCCAGTGGAATTTACACAAGTAGGCGTCCAGTGTCAAGTTAAAACCAAGTGCATTTTTAACTATAATTGAAGTCATTGCCAAGTCGTTAACGTCTGTGCAAAAATAAATTCAATTTTTCATAAGTAAAAAGCAGGTACTCTAAAACCGAAGAGAGTCGAGTACACCATAGAATTCCGCCGTGCTGACTGGTGAAGGCAGCACACAGTGCTGACGTGCCTGTACCTCGGCTTCCGCCTGAAGCGCCTTGAGCTTGTTCTCCAATACTTGATCTACGGCCGCAAAATCAGTCACGGACGGAGGCCCGATTGGTTAAAACAAAAAAGTGCCACGTACGTTTGCAATACAGCCTACGGCACGCTACGCCGCGAGGGTTGCGCGAGTTTGGGTTGAGCAGCTCGAACCTGACCGTTTCCAAGGTCAAGGATGGTTCGAAGACCTCGCCTGTGTACGACGCCACCAGCTGCTTCACTGCGACCAAAACCGTTAGCAGGAGCAGGACTGAGATGGAAAGGGTAACGTACTCATCAGGTGTAGTGTAAACTGCCGTGCGTCAGTCAGCGGGAACGGATTGACAAACTCGTACGACCACAGCCGTTGCGGCACCAGGCGAAGCTCATGCTCAGGGTCGACGTGAATCTTGCAGTATACATCCAGGATCTCGAGGTTCTTGGTGATCATCGCCTCCTTTTGTTGGCGGTGGTGGTGGTCGGTGGGTTTGTACGGGACGCCAAAGTCCACATAGAACTGCTGAGATGCGGCGTGATAGAGGTCAAGAGGGCTGGCGTTGACGAACGGACATGCCTTAACTGTGGCACCGCCAGTCAGTCATGTTGTAGATGGAGAAAGATTTTAGGACATGTACTCACCGGCGGCCTGGAACAAGCTGTCCAGCTTGAGGAGCACGCGTCCTCTCCTCCGCATGTAGTCGTCGATCTTGTCGTCGGGCACAAAGTGCCCAAACTCGAGCTCGTAATCTTCCACTGAGACGCCTCAGTGGGGAAAGACAAGGGCGGCACAAAAGTACTTACACGCGTTGCGGAAATCCACTGCCTTGAGACCATCCGTTGGGTGCGCAGCTGAATAAGAACCCATCGTCACATTCTTCCCAACACCCAGGTAGAAAAACCGTAACGTACCTGCATCTGCCTTGGCGGCGGCCACCCATTTGTTTAGAGCCTTGCGTCTTTGCTCTTCCTCCATCATACGGCGTTTTCGCAGCGAGATTTCACGCGGAGTGGAAGGCGACGGGACGCACAGGGCCCCCGAAAGAAAGGGAGACAACGCCCGCGGGGGCGGGGAAGAGGGTGGCGAAGAGGACGGCGGCGGCGAAGAGGGTGGGAGGCTGCTCTGCTTGATGACCGAGGAGGCGGCGAAGAAGCCTCCACCTGCGACGGCGGCCTTGGTGGTGCGGGTGCGTTTAGGGCGGTCGGCAGGCATGGAGAGTGAGTTTGGGGTGTGAAGGACAAATTTTTGAAGCCTCACCTTTTAATACTTTCCTCCCGTGATTGCTGGCCTCGGTGGTGGCTGGCCATTGTTGTCCATTTCTTCCAGATTCGGCATGTTCACGACGGTTGGTTATAGAGGCCTTGAAGCAATTCCTTCTCTGTTTGGAAAAAAAAAGGATTAACGCTTTGAAGTACAATGGACTGACTCACCCATTTGGGAATTGTAATTTCTCGGTGGCAGGAAATTCGTTTCCTTATCTTCAAGCACGAGGTTCATTAGTTGTCGCTTTGACGCACAATGTGCTCGCTTACCTTTGCAATTTATCCGCATCTTCAAGCACGAGGTTTATTAAATTTCGCTTTGAAGGACAATGTGCGCGCTTACCCTTCTATTTTTGTGTCCTCAGCGTCTGTTAGCTTCCCCCGGAGGGTACTAGTCTCTTGGGCCACGAAGAGGCCAGACGCCGGACCACCAAGCTGGTGATCCTAATCCAAGAGGTTTTTTCTGCAATCACATTAATTTATTTACACTGTATGGTACTTAGTAATAATCTTGGTTGTCCATACAATACATATCAGCTCTTTCTACAGCGTCTAGTGTCCCAAAGTCGTCGTCTTCGCCCCCACTCTCCTCCCCATCGTCACCATCGTCCTCTTCTTCTCTGTAATGTCTGTCCTCCCCCGCGCCGCCAAATGGGCGTCGACACGACACCTTGAGAGTTGGAGGGGAGATGGCCTCCACGGCGTGGATGGCTCACCGAAGTCGGGGAGGTGCTTGTCCCAGGTCACAGCGAGCTTGACCAGCCTGTCTTGGTGCAGCTGAAGATGGTACTTGTCGACATCCGATACTGAACATGTGCTTTAGCAGGCGGTACAGTACTAGGAGAAATTGATACTCACCAGCGCCTTCAATTGCCTTCGTAACTATCTCCCACTCCTCTCTAAACCACACTCGCAAGGCCGAATTCTCACGCCACAGACGCCGTTCTTCCTCGTCGCACCGATCCAACTGAAGGACTGCATTGATACCCTTGCGCACGTTGTTGTCGCTGAGCCACAGAGGGGGGTTGTCGTCGCCGTACCTGTCGTCCAAACCCACATCCTGAAAAATCGCGTCGTCGACATCGAGCTGCCAGAGTCCCTTGGGCGGGATCGTGACCGGTGCGATCAACCCCCTGGGCGCCCCCCCGTTCTTGATGATCTTCGCGATCTCCGTGCAGAGCTTATTGTACTCCGCCGCTAGCTTGACAATCGTGGGCGCGCGACGCTTCACTGCCAACTCGGTGTGCGCATGTAGTTTAGAGTCTGGAAAATATGATCAGTCGTCAGCATCTAAGTATCTGAATCCAAATCGTACCGTTAAGCAGCCGCCGATAAGACCGCTCTACAACATCCATCTCGAATTTCCTGGCACGAAGGCGCTCCCGCAGGCGCAGCTTCAGAGCCCGCGCGTTCATGCGGAGGCGCATGTATTCGCTGTTCGCCAGCTGCTCGAGTTCCTCGTGCTCGTCGACGCCCAAGGCCTCCTCCTTCCGACGGAGAGCGGTGCGAGCCTTCTTCAGAGCTTCCAGGCCCTGGTCGTACTCGAGCTGGAACACCGCAGCGTTGTCGTTGTCGTTGTCCACGGCGCTGAGGAACTGCTTCCACAGCTCCGCCACCTGTGTCTCCCGCGTCTTGATAGCGGCACACAGAAGGATGACGGCGTTTACCGCCTGCTGCCCGCGGTTTTTAGTTCGTCCTGAATATCATTGTTAGAGAAATTCGACAGCTTCACGCAAGCCCACATACGAGGTAAAGGTTTGGTCTGAGCGACCACCTGCAGTTGCCACTGCTCGCGAAGCAACGCCGTCGACTTCTCGCATTCACGGAGGGCCTTGGTGGATTCTGTCCGCTTCGCGACACAATGACGGTAACGGCGATGAATCCACTCCCCAAGGCGGAAAAGGCTCCCCTCCTGGGAGTGCTTGATTTGGGCGTCCAATGTATAGAGGCGATTGTGATACTGAGCAAAAAGATCAATTAAGTATCATCATTCGAAGGGAATTCAAGTCCACTTACTCCGCAGATACGCAAGTGCGCGATCAAGTGACGGATGGAGTTCCAGAAGCGCTCTGCACTCTCGCCGTTGGTGAAACCGAATCCCAGGCGCTTTCGGGGGTGGTAGAGGAGTTGGCAAGCCCACTCGTGCCCGAACACATGGAACACAGAGACCGCGAAGGCGATTCGATCCAGGAAGCGGGACAGGAAGTCCCACTTCAAGCAACTGCGCTCGAACGCGCACCCGATATCGTACAGCAAACTGACCCGAATTTTGAGAGGGAGATGCTGGAAGAGAGTTTCGATGAGTGCGATCACGTAGAATTGACGTTCGCCCGCGGAGTGCATGTTGACCAGAAAAAGGACACGGTCGTGGCAACAAAGAAGCACCATGAGGCCCGTGTCCTCGAAGAACTCGGTGCTGGCTTTCTCGCGTTTCTCGTCGGCGGCCTTGAAGGAAGCCTCACATCCGTCGAGGACGGAGCGAGGCAAGGGAAGTCGGTCGTCTTCGTACCCGTCTTCCTCCTCCTCCACCGTCTCCACGGTCGCACGTTTGCCACGCTTTGCCTTCGTGGGGGCCTTGGCCGAGGTGTTCCGCACGGAGTCTACATACTCCTCCGTCCGCGCCGCCTGGGCCTCGGGAACAAAGAAAGTCTCGGGATGTTGTTTGGGCGGATCGCACGGCGACTTCTTTTTCTTCTGGGTGAAGCAGGCGTCGATGCACACCATGATGTCGGCTCTACTCATTGGATTAGTTGTGGGTCGCTTGAAGGATTTTTGAAATCAAACTTACACTTCCAATGGGTCGTGTTTGAGATTCCCGAAGCAGGCGGGGCATCGACGTCGCAAGTACTCGCTGGGATGCTCTCGAGGTGGTGGTTCCGGGAACGGCACCTGCGGTGACTCTGGCGACGGCTCCCTCACGCGCTTCCGACTGCGATCCGCCCTAGGCGCGGCTGGAGTAGGTGTGCCGGATGAGGAGGCCGATGAGCTGCTGCTGTCTTGATGGTGCCGTGCGGAAGGTGCTCGCTCGTTGGTACGGCCACGGCGTGGTGGAGTCGGTGGCGAAGCCGACTGCTGGATTTCTGGCCCAAAAATGCTGACGCGCGTCGTTTGCAGAACATCTTTATAGTGGTGCCGGAGGAGGTTGCGCAGGTGGGTGTACCACATGAGGCAGTTGCCAAATCAACGCCGCAAAGAGTTCTTGAAGTCGATTGTGAGCCCGTGGATCAAAAAAAAACGAGACAAGCATACCTGATGCTCAAGCTGATGACCCATGTTCCCGAGGATTCGCTCCAAGGTCACACTGAACGCGGTGTTGTTCGGTGCCACCTGGAGAAAGAGCGTCATGGCAAATTCCAAGACGCGTAGATCCAGTGCCAAGGACGGCTTCAGTGGGGCGCAGCCAAAGGCGCCGAGTCGCATGAGTTGCACCGCGGCAGGGGTGCAGTCGCAGATTTGCAATTCGATGTCCTCGATCGCTGCACCAGAATTGTTAGTGAACTGGGTCAATCTGTACTTAGAAGAAAAAAAATTACCAGAAAAGTGTACAATCGCGACCTTGAGTGTTTGTCGAATACAGGCGCAGGAAGAGGACGCAGAAGGGCGACGTCCGTCCAAGTCTCGTAGCGAATTCGTTTCGTGCAGCAGGCGAGCGAGTTCCGGCAGGAGCTTGGGTAGCGTCTCGCCTTGCCATTGTCTCCATTGCGTCGCACGTTTGTGCGCATGCTGGCCAGGTGGAGGTGCCGGGGGTGAGTCCATGAACATTATGTCGGGCTCATCCGAGGCCGCCTCTGCGAAGTCGGCGGCAGCGATATCATCGTCGGATGGCGGGAGAGGCGCTCGTCCATCGGGGCGCGCCTCGGTGAGACCGAATTGGCCCAGTAGCGCGGGCATGCGAGGCTGGACCAGAGTTCTGCCACCCGCCAGCAGAACGTCGGGGAGATGGGCATCGCCGCGTAATTTTTGGCAGGGATTTGGCACCGAGGGTCCCTCTCGGAGGCTGTAGTTGGGCGAGGATGTCGCGGCGGCATGGCGCGCGCATGCGCTGAGCTTCAGCACCATACGGAATCTAAGTCGTGGTCAGAATTTGCGCCTTGACGCTTTGAATTTCTGCCACTCACACCAGTTTCGTCTCACTTTGTTTTTTTTTCGCTTTGTTTCTGTACGCGGCATTTGACTTCTATTGTACTCTTAATGTAGTTACTATAAGCCGTATTGTACAGTTACAAGCGGTATTGTACAGTGCCAAGCAGATACATGTATTAATTATTACTACTTTAGATGGTGGTGGTCGGGAAGAAGGAGCAAATAGCTCCCGAGAACAATCAACTGATCGATTGACGGGCGGCCGTCGGTTGATCCTCGGGGAAACTGATAAGGCCCAATAAGCCGATAAGGCCGTTTTCCTGTCAAGTCCTCGATCCTGAGGATTTTATTTCACCAGTTGAATCGACGCGTTTTGCGCGTGTATTTACGCGTCAAAGACTATTAATATTCCGTTAGATGATTACTATTGGGCCTTTTTTTTTTTTACATTGGCTGGCACGCAAAATTATACTAGAAATTGGTTACTTCGAAGGTGCCGTTCAGCGATTGTAGTCTAATGTTTTTCGCCAGTGCTAAGCTGGACGAATGAAAGTACGCAGGCTCTCCTCCACCCAGGAATTTCACCGCAGTGACCCCGAATCCGTGCACATGAGCGAAGTAGGGGATAGTTTGCGCATATTGGCCCCTGCACCCCAGATCCGAGTTCACGTCGGGACCCAGCACGATGACCCGCTCAGCAGTCTCCCAGAATTGTTTCCCCCCGTCGCCTTCGTGCCGTGGCTTGATGCAATTGCGAGGGATTGCATGTTTCATCCCTCCGGTCCCTATCCCCAACACGTCGATTTTTTGCTGGCTAGCGGGCGGAGGCGTTCCCACAAGTAGCCACCCGCACTTGCCCTCGAACCCAGCCACCTTGAGCGAGGTTTTGGGGAGTTTCTGCACACCAACGACTTGAACGTCGATGCGCTTCATGGCGAGCTCCGGCATCGAGATCCACTGTCCCGTGTCCTCCCCCTGCAATTGACGCAGAGGAACAATTGGCGCGTCGGCGGCGGGCAGAGGTGGAGGCAGCGACAAAGACGATGAAGGAAGAGGTGGTGGGGGCATGTCCCGTCAAGGAGTCCCACCCCAAAGTGGGGCGTTATCACTGTGGAGCGGCGTGGGCGGCGGCGTGCGAGATCGAGGGGCGGAGGGAGGTTCTAGCTCCTTTCTTGGAAGGAATCGCGCTTGTGTAATCGGTATACGCTTACTTTACAACAAAGTCAGACAGATTGTAAGAAGAATATGCGAAAACTCACTATGCGTGAAATACATTCTCGATTGGAATGTTGGAAAATTGCCGATTACCTGCGTGTTCCCCAATCGTGACTAGGATGCCCTGCTGGTCATCGCGCAGCGGGAGTGCCGTGCGACGTCTAGTTGATTTGAGTCGGGCAGCGCGCGCTGGGCTATCATAGTCCCCCACCACGACTCCACGCAATCCTGCGTGAAGTGGACACTTCGTTCCTCCCACCTTTTGCGTTCCCTCCACGAGCCAGCCCACATGTCCAACCACCACAACGTCCATGCCCTGGTACCATCCACGACCTGTATGCATCAAGGCGCGCTGCGCCTCTAACTGCGTGCGACCGCCCTTCATATATTCCCACTCGGCAGCCGTTGGTGGATTGACGCCTGAAGGCGCAACGAGATAACCCGGACGTGTGTAAGGTGCGGTGCCTTCTTTGAGGCTGGCGGACTCGGCTTCGCGGTCGACTTCAGCAGCGCGCACTTGTAGCTACAGAATAATTAGTCTAGTCAATATTAACAAGGAAATATCTCGTACCAATCTTGCGTCCGGCTCTCCCAACGTATGCTCGACACCAGTCTTTCGATTACCCTGCACCCATTGTGGTCAGTTTAATGGCGATTATCACAAATTGAAATCCACATACGCAAAATATTTGCAAGACGCCCGCGGTCGGTGCACCCACAATCACGGCCACACTGTCCTTGTATTCCCCACACCTCACACGCACAGAGTCCCCGAGGTGCCATTCTCGAGTGACGTGCTCGATCGAGATGGTGAAGGACTGGTCATCGAAGTGGGCTGTCGTGGGTCCCACCACATCACAATCTTTCGGGATCGAGATGGTGAGGCTGTCGTTGGCAACTGCTGTGACCCAGCCGATCACTCCCTTGTACAAAATCCCGGACACAATGCGAACACGGTCGTTTATTCGGAAAGTGTAACAGATATCCAGCGCTGAGCGCTTGAGGTGAGCGAGCTCAACACAGGCGCCGCCGCTGTTATCATGCCCGCCGTCGTTGCCAGTGTGAAGGTGTTTGCGGGTCTGGTAGACTCCGCCCGGGCCAGGGGGCACCAACTTTGCATACTGCACATTCTGCTCTTCCTTCTTATCCCATCTCTCCGCCAAGGCGAAGATGAAACTGTTCAATCCCTTGTGCTCGCCAGCTACCACGACTACTCTGTCCCCTTCGGCGAGAGCAGGAGACAACACGTGGAATGGGAGTGTCAGTAAGTCGGGATGGCGGCTGCCTACGAAAAGGAGGAGTTGCTCGGGGGTGGGGTCGAGACGTGGATAGCGGGACTTTGGAAATGCTGACTGCTGGTCGCTGCCCTTCTGGGGTTTCGCCCGAATAACATGGAATGCTGGGCGTTCGCGAGGAGGTTCGGTGGGACGTCTGGCTTGGATGATGTGCACGTCTTGATATAATTCCGTCATGGACAACACAAACACTATCCCCTTGTGCGTCTGGGGTCCCTTCCGCGTCTTCACCCAAGTCCCGGGCACCACCGCCATCTCACTATCGTCGTCTGGGTCGGCGAGGGCACGAATGAGCAGAACTTCGCGGTAGCGCTGCGTCCCGGACGTCGCGCTTTGCCCACTGCGCTCTCTGGTCGGCGAAGCTCTGTAGGTGTGCTCGATACTGGTGGAAAGCACCATAGCACGCCTGTTCCCGGCCCGAATCCATGTGCCGTGGGTGAGTTCGATGCTGAGTTGCTGCTGGATCTTCACCGGTGCGTAACCGATTAGAGTTTCCTTGCGGGTGTGCTCCCCAATGCCCGCATTGACCCAAGTGCCCGGGATGACGGGAATTTCGTCCTTGCCGTTTTCATCATCCCCGCTACCGTAGTTAGCCGCCGTCGCCGCCGCTTCGTAGTAGGCTGCCAATGCGACCGCGTTATCATGCTCAGCTTCATGCCGCAGAGCATCGACGCGAGGAATGCGGATGACCGGGTCATTGACCTGCTCTCCATCGTCCAGAAAATCTGAACCGCACACGTTAGCGAGCAGTATCCCGCCAAGACACCTCGCCTACCTTTGTCTGCCTGGGTTTCCTGATCTTCCTCTTCATCATCTAGTTCTGGATCCTCGTCTTCATCCTCCGCCGCTAAGTCGAGAAGTTTCTGGACGCGCCGAGGAACAGACTTGTTGGGGCGATTGAACCGGCGACTCAGTGTGGTGTCCTCCTCCTCTTGGTCCGAATCCCGATCGTCTTGGTCTTGTTCGCCATCTGAATCGTCATCTGAGTCGACGCGTTGGTGTTTCGCGGGTGGTGGAGACGGCGAAGACATTGCGCGTGCACCGGGCGGACTTCTCGCGTGCATTTGTGACTGAATGGGCGGTTATGAGAAATGTCAAGTACATGATTTTGTAAACTTACTGTAGCAAAAGTCATGGGCGTGAAGTCGCGCTGGAGGTAAGTCGTGGGCGTGTCCTGCGCGTAGTGTAAGATTAAACAAAATGAAAAAAAAAAAAGGGAATCTCACAAACGAGGGAGGGGCCGTACTTGCAGGATCTCCGGAGTGGGTCCACGGAGATCATGAGGATACGGGGTGGGACCGCGCGAATCGGGCAAAAAAAGCGGGGTTTCGTGCCGACGCAACGGAGTCGGCCCAGGAGAGAACGAGGCGAGATACGGTGTAGGCCCTCGAGAGTCGGGCAAAAAGAGCGGTGTCTGCTCCTGGGAAAACGCTGGGCCAGTGTATTGTGGCGTCGGCGCACGTGAACCCTGCAGCTGCGGCGCAGGCACGTACACTTCATGAGGGATGGGCGGCCTGAATTCGGGCGTCGGGGACCGAGCAGTTGTCTGGGGAGGGCGCGGAATGTAAGCCGGAGTCGGGGTGCGGGATCCAGACGGAGTCGGTTCCAGGAGATGCGGCGGGATTCGATACGGCACGTCGGCGCGGAGTCGGTCTTGATGGCCTCCCAAAATTTCGGCCATGGGGAAGTCTTGCTCGTCGAGGCAGCGCACCTGCGCCTCGTATGAGTCGTCGTCCTCGTCGCTGCTCTCGGTTTCGCGGACTGAAAATATGTAAGCTTCCAGCCTTGCGCTCGACGTGACTTACTCACACTGGCACTGGGTGCAAGCCATCATTTCCGCAGGATTTCCGCGCCGCGGAAATATTTAATTTCCGCAACATTTCCGCAACATTTCCGCAGCACGGAAATTCGGCGGAAATTTTGCATTTCCGCATCATTTCCGCAACATTTCCGCAGTATTTCCGCGGGTGCGGAAATGTGATACCACGAGGCTGCCACAAGACCTACTATATAAGGAAAGAAAATGGAAATCACTCAGAGTGGCAATTGTTACAACAGCCTCAAGACCTGATATAAAAGGAATGAAAAGCGCAGAGTACTGTATTATCACCCCAGATTTGGTGTACTGGTATATGTATTTTACATGTGATTAAGGCGATCAGGGTGGTAAGTAACTAAAACTCAGTCCAAAGCCCGCCCGAACTCATCAGTGCATTGGCCGGGGAGCGGGACGCACGAGAGAAGAAAGACTTGTTATCTTCCATACGCTGACAGATTTATGGAAAATTGTCTAGTAAGCTGTGGTCGGTCCTTTCAAGGAATTCGCTGAGGTTCAAGGGAGAAAAAAAACATTATTTTGTAGTCACAAATGCGCCTCAAGTCCCAGGACACTTTTCAGGAGATCAAATTTGAAGTTCAAACAGACGGTATAGGTCCGGGGATGTGCCAAAGGACAGCAGGGCCAGCAGACGAGGCACAAGAAGTAGCGAGCCAAAGATAGATAAAATGGTCCACCCACTCCTTGACCAAGAACTCGCTGACGAGTATATTGCGCGCGAGTCTAGTCACGCGGTCCGACAGACGCCATATGGGGGCGGGATAAAGGCTGTGGTACGACTCGGGGATTTCTTCGACAATTGATCCAAGAGAGGCTGGTAGATGGTTTTCACGGCGGTATCATCGGCGCCCCACGCATCGACCGCGAGTCGGTGTTTCTTTGCGAGGAAGGTTTTGAACAGTGTCATGTGTGGGGTTTCCAAGTTGAGGTAGACTATCCCCTGGAAGCCGATGTCCTTGTAAAGCTAGATGGACCAGCTCAGGCGGTCCTGCGGGCGAAGAAGATTATCAGGGTTATGAACAGGGCTGATCAGAAAAACGGTTATACTGACCTTGTTGTAGATCTGCAGTTGGTCTTTGAGTACTTGATACCGCACTTTGTTAATCTCCTCCGCTGCCTCACCCTCGTACTGTTTCCGTGCGTACACAGGGCCCCACTCCATTCCACGCGCACAGACCCCGTTGATCCATCCATTCCCTTTTCTTTTCGTAGCAGTCGATGTAGCGGCTGCTCATTGCCCACATATTGCTCAGGCGTGGCCGGGAATCCGAAGGTAGAATAATCATGGATGGAGTAGGCGGTGTTGTCCCAGTTCTTGTGCGTGTCGTCAAAGTGCGAAAAATCAGACGCGAATGTATTCCCTGTTCACTTGATGCAGCAGCTTGACATTTTTCGCATTGACACAAGTTGCATACCGTCGAAAAATATGTGTTCAGGATCAATGGCGCGGATGGCGGAATGCACCCGGGAGTAAAACTCTATAACACGCGTATGTGTAGGGTCCGTAGGCTCGTTGAGAGGGTTATATCCTGGACAATTCTGAGCATCTGAGACATTGTAGGGAAGAGTTAGACGAACCTGCAATCCATTTATTGAACTTATAGTGCTCGGCAAGTTTTTCCCAGAGCCACAGTGCGGTCCTGGAAATCCTTGTGGACCCAGACTAGGAAACGTAAGTTTTGAATTTCTGCCCAGGCGAAGCGCTGCGTACAGTTCACAATATGACCACCGTGATCAGCATGCCAATCAGTGTTTTGTCCTAAATGCAACGGTTCACTACAGATAAAATTAAATCAGAGAGAAGACGAACCTGCCGGTGCGGTGTGCATGTCAAAGATCGCATGTATGCCATGCGCAGCGCAAAGGTCTATCACGCGATCAAGGTGCTTGAAGCCAGACTCTTTAAGAACTCGAGGGTTCATATCGTCTGCAAGGGAAACACAGTGTAAATGTGATATAAATCACCGAGCAACATGTTCCGACCTTCAAAGTGGCGATAATTGAACGGAAGACGGATACAGTTGAGTCCGAGACTGCTGAAAAATTTCGCATCGGGCTCCATGAAGTAATACTCCAGAAACTTCGTATGATAGCAGTTAGTCAGGTAATGAGAAAATTAGGGCAACTCACTTTATCGAAGAAGAAATCGGATTTCTCCTGCCCGATTGCTTCGCCCAACGCATGTCGGATCTGGAATTCACAGCCAGGGTAGCCTGTACACCGTGAGGTTGGAAAAGAATTAGCGGCGGAATAGTTACCTGAGATAAAATTCTCCATGCTGTAAAACCGAGAACAGAACACAATTGTCGCGTCGAGCAACCTACTTCATCCAACCACCGAGACCTGCGCCGCGCAAAATAATCTCCTTTCCTTCCTCGTCCACAATTTTGGTTCCAGAAACTTTCAGAGACATGGGCGGTCGCGTCGAGAGTATTGTGAGGCAAGATGTGTTGTGAGACAGCCAAGCAACTGATTAAAGTAAGGCCTGTTCCGCCGATGATTTACCGAGCACAATGAGACCGGTGTTGATGCTGTTGATGACAGAGGTTGGATCGAAGGATGACATTCTTGGGGGCACTCACCTCGCGTAGTTGGTCTGACCAGCGGCGCCGAAGCTTGCGACAGAGGAAATGGCGAGCAAGAAGTCGAGTTTCTCGACCGCGACGACCTTCTCCAAGGCGAAATACGCGTCCGTCTTCGGCTTGAAGGGCACGGGGAAAGTCTCGACATCCTGCTTCAAGAACAAATTGTCGGCCAGGATGGCCGCGGTGAGCACGCAGCCAGCAAGAGGACATCCAACGACTTGATGAGTGTTGTGAGAGCATCGACCGAGGTGGCGTCACAAGCTTCGAGCCGAAGATCAATGGGAAGGCTTTGCAGATAGTCGACTGCACCGCGCAACGACCAGTTCTTAGGGCTGGCAAGTCGCGCAGCGCCAGTTCGGGAAGTGACGGCGATATGGCGAGCACGTCAAAATCATCAATTATCATGGCCTGGCTCTTGGCCTCGGTCCTCGTTGGTACCAGAGTTACTTGGCGGGTTGCCTCCGTTTCTGAGTAGCACCAAAGTCTTCTTCAGACCGAGCCAGGGAACTGCCACCTTTCCAATAACCTGTCAAGCATATTAGTCCATGTCGGGAATGATAACAAATGGCTCAATCTCACCCGGTCCAAGCCCATCGGCGTCGTTCTCCTCGCTGATGATGAGCTCGATCCCTTTCTTTCGTACAGCATTGGTATTGATGTTCTGCGAGACCCAAGCTCAGCGACATCCAGTAAAATCAAACCGCAGTGACAATACCTTTTTGAACTTCTTAAGATCAGGTTTTCCCTCCCAATGCGGATCGTTCCCCCCCGCTCGCTTCTCGGACCGGTTGCTGGCCTTAAAGATCTCCAAATCGTGAATAACCATGAAATTGCCGCACAGATTCGTCTCATCGCAGAATGTCTCCAGCAGCTCCCATTCCGGGCGAGCATCGACCTCCTCCGTTTGCTTGGATTTCAAGACTTTCAGCTTGTTGAAATCGCGATCAAAGTCATCTTCCGTTTTCTTTCTCCGTTTGGTGGACGCGATAGCCTTGAGGAAGGCGTCGTCGGTGTCTGGTTTCCCGGACGCAGCACCCGCGGCAGCGTCCTTCTTCCCGGTGGACTTGGTGGTGGCCAGCCCTTTGGCGGTGCTGGCAGGTTTAGCGACGTTCGCAGCGGGTTGGGCGGCAGATGGGGGCTTTGGGGCGGCGCGCTTCACTGCGTTGCCTGGCACCGCCCTCTTCTTGGTCGCCGGCCCATTCCGTGACGTCAAACCGGAAGCACCATTCAAAGCCTCCTCCAAACTGGCCATCTCGACATCATCTCCGTCAAAACTCCTCTCTTTCCGCTTCTTCCCAACATCGGGAGGATGAACAGGCATCTGGCTCTCTTCCTCTTCTTCCTCCGGCACGGCGCGGAGTGCGGCGGCACTGCTGCCGCTGCGCGTCGACCGTTTCCCTCCGTCCTGGATTGGCTGCTGTGTCTGGCTCTGGCTTGCCACACTGGACATTAGCATCAGCTCGTCGTCGTCGAACGCCCCGCTCTCTTGCACGAAACTCTCAGCACCGCTCCGCTTGGGATCGCTCGCTTCAAAGATGGCCTTGAATTCCTTTAGCGGAGGCTCTTCACCCGTTTCAGGTTCAACTCCAGCCATAATCGCATTCGAGATCAGAGTTTCGACCGGCGCAGACGTGCCAACGCGCCGCTTGAGCCTCGAAGTGCGAGGTTTCTGGGAAGAGAAAGAAAGAATTATGAATAATAGGGATCTCGAGAAACGCTACCACGTACGGGTACGGTGATATCCACTGGTTCTGGTGCTGCTGGCGGGGCCATGAAACTTGAAGAAGTATCGGGGAGGTTGTTGAGCAGAATGGACGGGTCGTCTAAGCCAGTTAGGATGGGAAGGCCCGTGGGCAGCGCGCGCCGCGTCAAGTGCTATACATGGGTGAGTACACAGGGGATTGCTTGAGACCAACAATACGCTCACTCGTCTCGGGGCCGGCGCCTCCTCAGCAGGCTTTGGCTCTTGAGACGCTTGTCGAGAAGACACGCGTCGAGCGAGAGGCTTCCGGGAGGAGGTGTCGGCTCTTCTGGTTCTTCAGGCTCTGGAACGAGAGAGCTCTCGTCCGGATGGGTGTTCGGGATGACATGGGGAAGTGAAGACGATGAGGGAGCTGGGGAACTAAATCAGCGAAAATATAATAATAAGCAGAAGACACGACTCGTACCAGCGTCAACGGTGCCATAGAAATTGAACACGGACGTATCAGCCTTCAACACAGCCTGGATAATATCCTCGTGCGAGGAAAAGCCGAGTTCGAAGCTGGAAGAAGAAATCAAAGGTGGTTCAAGGTGCCGTGGGGTGAAACAAACACGAGTCGTTTCCACCAGCTCCTTCCATGCGTCTTCTCCGATGGCAGCTTCGCATGCCCGCTGGTCTGTAATGGGAACCAAATTCTGTCCCGCCTTCGCTTTCGCACGCAAAATGGCCTTTCTCCACTTCTCCGCTCCGCCTGTGATGTCGAAAACCTCGATTTTCGCTTGGCCCCGCGAGAGGAGCTCACGCAGCTCACTGCTGATCTGACGTTTGGCTTCCCCGACGCAAATGAAATGATACCGCGAAAACATGTTGATCCTCTCTTCATTCGGGTCCGAGGTCATGGCGGTTTTGCGTTCAGAAGGAAGCGAATCATCAAATTCTGGGCGATACTTGGCTTCCGGAGGTAGCTCAAAGTTTTCTTCCAACGATACAGGGTCGGACGAAAGTGGTAAATCACCGAGACGAAAGACCTCGTCTAGCCATTTGGACGTGACGAATGCGCCCCCCATGGCCAAATCAATCGAGTCTTTGGACAAACTCCAGCGGCCCGTGCTTCACCCTATTTGAAGCGCGTCTCAATCACAATGTCCCCAATACAAGGACAAGAAAGCGCACCGGTTCTGGTGCTGCTGGTCTGCTTGTCGCGCACGCCCCAGCACTCGAGGTCACAGGAAACGTTTCACGGACGGCGCGGATCCGGATGAAAGACGAAGGCGCAAGAATGTGGCGGGATCGGAATCGCCGGATGGGGTGTATGTATGTGTCTGCGGCTGTGTCAGCACATTCCGGATTTACACGGAAATTATTCAGCACACGTACAATCAAAGACCTTGACAACACCTCTTACTCCCATACTGACCTGACCAACCGTAGGAACTGCTCAAATCGAAACAAGCTGATCTAGAGGCCGCCCTTGTGAAGATTGTGCTCGCGCAGGATCCGTGTCCGATCAGTGTTGAGTCGATGGGTTAGGATCGTTACTTGTACGCTTCTCAGCAGTGAAAAACCACGGGCGCTATGATTTGCACATTACGGATCAAATTGAGAAAGGACCTGAAAGGACATATGTTGCGGACCTTACATTCGTGGGATTGGCATCTTCGATTCCTCATTGCGTCTGCCTTGGCCATTTTTTTTCGTCACTAACCATCTATTCTGTCCTTTCAGTAACCTCACTTTCTTCATGAAATGCTCCATCTTCGTTTCACGACCGTCAACATTTCGTTCCTCAAACTCTGACTCAGACGAAGTTGAGCCTCGTCAAATATTCCTACCGTCTTCTTTCACTCAACTATTTCTTACTTCCATCCATGTTTTCCTACATTCGTCCTAAGCTTGATCATTGCTCCACTCCTCTTCACCACTCTAATCATCTTCCGCGCTGAACCTTCAAGTTCGCCGTGGATCAACAGGAGAGTTTGTCTCCATTTTCCTTTCATACCAGCTTCTGTTTACCTATCCCAACAATCCTCGTTGTTGTCTAAGAGGTCACCGCATTCCTCGTACGAGTCGTCCCCGACTTTGCCAGATCCATTTCCAGTTCATCTGGTGCTCCCTCACTTCATATATGACTGATATATACGCGCTCCCCTGTCCGTTTATTCCTCTTCTTGACTGACTCATATTGTATCTTTCAGTGTTCTCTCAACCAAATCCGCTTGAACTCTACTATCAACTCAACCAACCTGCTTCAACCTCCGTCAGTTTATTCCATTCTCCGGTTTTCCTCATACTTTTCCTTCAAATCTGCAGATCTTGTCCTGAAGCTTCCTTCCTCTGCCCTTGTCTTCAAAATCCAATTCAAACTTGACCTCGACCGTTACCCCGACTTACAATTGATCTCAGCATGTACTTACTCTACATTGTCTAGATCTGCCTATTCCAGTGCCAATGCTAATTCAACTTCAAGGGCTTTCTCGCCTGGTATATTCTGGACTCTTCTTCCACGTTCTAACGCACAACTTCCTTTCAAGTTTCATTCCTCCAACATCCCAGTCTATCTTGCACAAGGTACAATATTCGTACTCTCCGACTCTTCAGCACCGACTGCGCTCTATCCTCTCCTTCAATCTTTTCTCTAACCAACCCACGCTCTTCCGCTTGCGCTACACTTCTCTTCCGTTTTCTGGTCAATTTCATTCAAATTTGAACACGCCAAGAGGTAATTATTGAGTTGCTTATATTCCAGTACATTATATATCAATGAGAAGCGGCGAATGCCGTGCAGTGGTCAGCTATTACTACGTATACCCACCGGCGACTCACCACTCGATTCAAAAATTAAGATTTGAAGGACGCCTATGACGACTCGGATGATCATACTCTTCAATCTTTCGTACGCCGTATGTACTCACTCCCCTCTCTCACCCTCTCCCCGACCATTAATTCGACTTCTTCAAGTTCAATACTGAGTTCCACCTCACAGCTTTTTCCCAATCTACTCTACTCCAACTGGTATGTAATTATATCTGCCGCCCTCCACCCTTCTCTCTTAGTCCTGTGTTTCTTTTGTTGTGTTTCCATTCCTTCCCTCTCTCCCTTCCCTTCATCGTCGTCTCCTTTCCCCCTCTTTCTGCAAATCATTTGATATCTCATCGAACCCGGTTCAATTTTTTAAGCTTTACATCTACTCTCCATACCATCCATGTAACCCTATTCAAAGCTCCATTCACCATACGCAGCCTTTACTTTTACGGTTTACCGCAGCGGTTTCAAGTTTAGACTGTTAAAAACAAGGCCTAAGACAAAAATACTTGCTCAAAAGGCTCGTCGTCGTGCGTGCTGTTGCGTGCGAGCCTTGACAGCGGGCTCGCCCACAAATCATCTGCCCCGCAGGTTCATCATGTACGGATGTATAAAATGCCGGACTCTTTATTTAAATTGGAATATGTTGAGTTTTTCTGAGTCTTCTAAAGGCGCATTTGAATTTTGAGCCTGAAGTCAGTCTCGTAGACAGACGCTAAGTGAAGCGTACCTCGTGTTCGTACACTGAAGTTCAAGTTGAACGGAGATCCAGATTCTAAATAGACTCGATTCGGATTTTGATAGAGCGCTATTAGGAGCGTCTCAGTACTGAAGATTTCAGACATGTCGACGTCTCATGTTGTCTTTGCCAAGGATTATCAATTGACTTTCCTTCTCAGGTAGCCAGGCTCACACCTTGAGCATTTCAGAGTCCCCTGAATAGTGTTCAATTACTTTCTGTGGCTTGGTGGTGCATAGTTTTAGGTGCCGCTGTTTGAACTTGCTTTCACTTTACAGGTCTTGACCTTCCATAGCGGAAATGCTCAGACCGCGGAAACATCTCAGACCCGCTATGTCTAAGAACCGATTGATCAATAAATACTGTGGCAATGGTGCATTCCTCCCCCCAAACTCTTCCCTGAGCCACTCCCATCCTCCATGCCTTCCACGAATTCCCTCAAGCGTCAACGCTTCTCGGGTATGCATATTCGTTTCACCAGCATATTTGTTCTTATTCGAAAGTAGGATCTCATGCGAAGCACCCCAAAATACCATTGCGAAAATTGCCAGCTCACAGTGCACGACATTTCACAATGGCTTGCAGTGAGACATTTCTTGACTCGCAGTTGTTACGTCTCTTATATTTTCCTTAGCACCTCGGCCATAATCCAGTAACAGATGCCGTTGTGCTCGCAAGAATGGATCCATGGGTGAACGAGCATCCGTCTCCGGAAGAGGATCCGGAGGCCGAGTTGTATATTTCGACGATGGGGGCGCCTCCATCGGTAACAGTCGCAGCGTGGACAGCTCCGTACGGCGGGTCCTGAGCCAATGGGAAGATCGACTCGAGCTCGAGTCTTTGTTCTCTATTTTGTCGAGGATCTCCTGCAGCCCCATTGATGATTGAATATTAGGGTGAGGGTTTTTCTGGCTTTGCTCCAGTTCTCGTGTCTTTTCTTGAGCGGAATTAATGAGGCGACGCGCTATGTACATTGATTTGTACTTCATCAAAATCACATGATCGTTACGCGCCTTCCACCTTTCCTACTCTCCAAGTTGTCTTCAAGCCCTCCTCTGTTTCTTGGAGTTCAGAACCGCATCGTGCATTAGATTGACACGAAACCAGCCAGTCAGGTCCCGACTAACGACTCGAATGGATCAGGGATTCAATTTCAAGGCTCTCCGGATGAATACTGCTCGCCCACTGCCTCCAATAACCCGCCTTTCCCTATGCTTCTTGCTTTTATTCAGACCCAGAGCAGAAACAATACCGAAAACCACTCCCTTCCATCAGGCTCTACATTGCAAAGATTTTCATCCGACGAGACTTCCTCCAGTCGCCGCGAGGTTGAACCGCTCCGGATGAAGCAGGAACCGAATGAACATAAGCCCAATACGATCTTTCCCAACGCGCGACATCACCAACAACAGTCGCCGAGCTTGATTCCTCAACCTCAAAATGAGATGAAAACACAATCCAATAAGCTTCGCACGTTCACCATGATGGCCCCGACCCCAACCTACGATGAGTACCACCACCGTGACTCGTCTCAGCCTCCCTGTATGTTTCTCACTCTGGCTCTCTCTGCCCCTTCTTAGTCTGTCGTGGATCTACCATTTCCAGTCGACGGCCCGCAATATGTCTCCTCTCCGAAGCCTTCCTTCCAAATGCCTGAAAACCATAACTATGCGCATTCTAATAAAAATCAATCCCAAGACCATCGCCGTCCTTCTTCTGTCCTACAATCAAGGTCTCTGTCCTTACAACTGGATCAAGATTTCGACGCAGACGACGCTGACCTCTCTCAATTGATGACCAAACGCTTGCGGGAAGCCAAGGTTATCAAATCCAAGCTCGCTGAGCAGGTATGTCTATGCGTAGCTGTGTTTAAACGCGCATATACTCACCCTTGTCAATTATCAGCACCTTGCCACCGCTGCGCTCGAATCTCGTCTCTGCGCGCAGACTACAGCTAGCGAGGCGGCTGAACTTGCTCTGAAAAATCGCATCTCAGACCGAGGACGCAGCACAGAAACTCCAAGACACTACCGCGAGGCTAAATGACGTTAGAGCAACAGCCAAGAGTAGTTTGGATGAAGTACAGAACAAGCTGAGTACTTTGACATACTAGCACACTTGCTAGAAAAGCTGTAATAAAACCAGAGTAGTTGAGAGAAACGAGTATGTAGGAAGGGGAGGAACGCACGCGAAGGAGGAGAAGGGGTGAACAACGGGTCAGCGCGTACCGACCTCGCGCAGTCGGGGCGTCGGACGAGATAACTCCGCGCGCACACCGGCAGCGCGGAGCATCCTCACGCGTGGACGCGAAAGAGGGCGCGACGCCGCATGCAAGCGGGAGACGAGGGTGCTAACATGTGGGCGCGATATCGCGCTGCTCGGAATCGAGCACCCCGAACTGTGCGCGCGTCGGTGGGAGGGTGTGCGTAGTGGACAGACGAGTGGGGCGTGCAGTCGACAGACGAGCGGCGGGCATGCGTACAGCGGTGGGTGTGCGTAATGAACGGACGAGAGGGGCGGAGACTACCTCCGCTTCATGTCTCAAGAACGCCGCGCTGCTGCGCGAGGTCTTCTGCAGCTGCGCGCAATTTTGGAGCTGTAGCGGTACAAGTAGGGAAGACGTGCGAAGCGGCTCACACGCATAGCGGTGGGCGTGCGGAGGCGACGGACGTGTGCAGCAGTGGCAGCACCAAATTTCGAGGGCAGGCGCTGCACGGTTGCGGGGTGTCTGCCGTGGGTGCGACGCGCGCACCCTCGCGCATGTAGAGCGGTGGGTGGGTGTGCGTGGCGGGTGTGCGTAGTCAATGGACCAGCGGGGTGTGTGTAGTGGATGGACGAGTCACAGTCGACGGACAAGCCGGGCGCGTGCAGGTGATGGCGATGGACATGTGGGTGCGGACGGGGCGTGCGTACAGCAGCGGGTGCGCATAGTAGACGGACGAGCGGGGTGTGCGCAGGCGATGGCGATGGTCATGTGGGCGGGGCGTGTGCAGGCGATGGACATGCGGGCGAGGCGGGCGTACAGCAGGCGGACGCCGGCAGGGCGTGTACAGGCGAGGTGGGTGTGCGTAGGTGACAGAGGAGCGGGGTGTGCATACGGCAGCGGGTGTGCGTGTATTAGCGGAGTAGTCTATCGTGCGGAGTCTTCTGCAGTTGCGCAAGGGATTTCAGCATCTTATTAAATTTAATAGTCCCTTGGCTGGGCTGCCGCGGTACCGGCGGAACCGGCACGCACGTCTGCGTACATGGTGGGGATGGTGCTACGGACACGGGAAAGCCGTGCGGGGCGACGCACAGAACGCCACCAGGGCGTACATGCCGTGTCGGGTCGGCGAAGGCGCGGGGTGTGCGGTGCATGGACCGAACAAGCCGGGCGTGCACGGAGATTGGTGTGCGGTGGCGAGCGTGGGTAGCAGACGGATGTGCGTGAAGTGTCCGCAAAGCCGTCGCGCCGTCTCTGGAGTCGGGGGTACGCGTGCGTAATAAAGCTAAGGAGCAGATAATTAATTTTCTTTAATCGGAACGGGTGCGCACATACCTTTGCGCAGGGTGTGTGAGATTAGGGACAACAAAAATGCGGGGGCGTCGACGTCTTCTACAGTGAAACTGTGACATAAAGCGGAGGTGCTCCGCTTCATGTCTTAAGACGCTGCGCTACCGCGCGGGGTCTTCTGCAGCTCATAGTCTTGAGCTCTGTGGCGGTACATGTCAGGAAAACGTAGCGCAAAGTAGGCACAGCGGTGTGTGCGTAGGCGAAGGACGTGTGAAGCGGCGGTAGCGGCGGATGTCCAGGCAGGCAGGCGTGCGCAAGTCAGCGCCGTTCTGGCGTGGCCGAAGACAAGCTTAGAGAGAAAGGAAAGGGAAGGAGAGCAACGCCGTGAGAAGTAGCGACGTAAACAAACGCGCTCGTGGCAGCGACGCGTCCCACGCTGTCAGATAGAACAGTGAGATAACATCCAGATAATCGGGCGGCATGTCCCATAGAAGAAAAAGATCCATTACTTATTACTGTTTCAGGTAAGTCTTTAGATGAAGAGTAACAGCTGCAAATTAAAGGTCAGCTGGTCAGTTTTTATTATTTCCTTTTCAGGTTCATATTTCCGCACCTGCGGAAATTGTAAATTTCCGCGCCGCGGAAATGCTGCGGAAATGCAGCGGAAATACTGCGGAAATTCAAAATTCCCGCGCCGCGGAAATTCGGCGTAAATAATGTGCAAATGTGGCGGAAATCCTGCGGAAATTCAAAATTTCCGCGCCGCGGAAATACGGCTTTGCACCCAGTGTGGGGGCAAGCTGTGAACTACAGGCCCTGTAAACTCAATGTAAATGCGAGGAAAACTTTAAGTTTTCTCAATAAATACCCATCATTTACAGTGCCTGTAAATTGGGAGTAAATTTATAATTTCATCTGGAATTGCACCCAATTTACATGCCCTGTAAACGATTGATAATCCTGGGAATTAATCTAAAAATACCCATCATTTACACCATGTGTAAATATGTGATTTACATGCAGTGTAAATGGCGAGCAAATCTAGATACCAAACAATCTATTTATAGCTACACTTCCCATAATAAGAAATTCAGCATTGCCAGAGGGAGTTATTCTGTTGTCATGTGGGTCCAGGATTGATCAGGATTCTTATGATGCTAGCTATAAGGGGATGATTATGCCAGAGCACTTCCAAAGCTTACAAGGAGTGGCAGCTATATCTTTTCCTTGTTGAGTTTCAGCCTGCTCTCTTTCTCTATATCTGGATTTTGGCTTCATGCATTCTTATTACATGTCCACCATTCCAAACAATGAGATCATTTCTATTTGGTGACTATTTTCATCTGGAGTTTGTCAGAATATTGCAAGGTTGAAAAACTGTTGCCCTACTTGAACTCTTTATGAAGGCTTTCTGTTTCTGTTTTGCTCTCTGTCAGCTCCTTTTTGGTCTCAAAATAAGCCAGAATGTGGAATTTCTGGTTGAAACATTGATGTCTGATCAAGAACAGCACATAATAGAAACTGGGTTGGTTAAACGTTGCAACTTCGGCTTCTTTGACTCACTGCTCTTCAGTATGTATGTAGCATTCTTGGAGCTTCTTGTGCAGCATGTCATTCTCATGTTGCTCCCCATCCATTTTTTTCAACAGAAATGTAACCAGATTGCCCCAGAGTTTGCAGGCAGTGATATACCTTGTTATCTTGAGGTTCATCAGTCATCTCCATCTTGCTAAATAATTAAAGCAGTCAATGAAGACACCATAAAACTTTGTTAGAGTCTCCATGCTGTTCTGCCAGGTTGGTGATTGAGAAGGTGACCAACAAGAAAGAGCTGCCTACCAGGTCCATGGAATGGGCAGGGTGTTCCACTTTGGGGAAGCCGGTATAAGTATAGTGGATCCAATGGTTGGATGGCATCTTGAAGCTCTGCTATTCATCTCATCTTTCTGCACAATCTAATGGGTGTCAACCCACGGACTCTCAAAGAGATGAGGGAATAGCTAAAGAGACAAAGATGGGCCAAGGTTGACAATGTTTTGGGTTTGATGTTGATGATGGGTGGCTGTGAGAGGCGTTCTGGAACGCCTCTCACAGCCACTAATTATATTTTTGTACACATCACAACAGTGTATGTAATCATCTTGGGCTGCTCTGTGTTCAATCCTCACAGGATGTATCTTTTTTAATGCTTCAACAATATAATAACCAACAAAATTTCTGCCAAGAGAAGAGTGTGATTTGTTAATGTCCCATAGGCAGACAATTCCTACTGATTGTTGAATCCTATGTTGCAATAGGAATTGAATACAGCAAGGCCTGATCAATTCAAGCTTGACAAAAATCTTGGTCATTAGGAAATCCTGGACTCACATGACAATATAATAACCCCTTCTGGCACCTCTAAATTTCCTATTGTGGAAGTTGTTGCTATAAATATGTTGTTTGGTATCTAGATTTGCTCACCGTTTACACTGCATGTAAATCACATATTTACACATGGTGTAAATGATGGGTATTTTTAGATTAATTCCCAGGATTATCAATCGTTTGCAGGGCATGTAAATTGGGTGTAATTCCAGATGAAATTATAAATTTACTCCCAATTTACAGGCACTGTAAATGATGGGTATTTATTGAGAAAACTCAAAGTTTCCCTTACATTTACATTGAGTTTACAGGGCCTGTAGTTCACAGCTTGCCCCCAGTGTCACTCTCGGCGTCGTGGTTGACGTCAGCCGTGTCATCTAGGTACATTCAAGCGCTTCTGGGGGCGGTTGTCAGCGTCAGCGACAACTACAAGACGCGTCATGGATTTAATATATTTTTTCTCGCTTATTTTTTTCTTTCTCATTTCTGAGAACAACTGGGCGCGGTAGCGCCTGACTTTGAGCTCGAGGCCCGCCACGCAAGCTTTATTTTGCTATCTACTGGCTACAATACGACTGGTATAATGACTTACCGCGGTGCCATGATATCAGAAGCCAAGAGTGAAAAGCTGTGCAAAGTGTGGGCGTGCTTGATTTGCGGCCTCGCGGCTCGGAGAAACTACGTAATTTCTCATTATGTAGTTTCTCCGAGCCGCGAGGCGGCAAGGCAAGCCCAGTGATGGCTGCACAGCTTTTTGCCTCTTGGTCCTGATCGTCATGTCCAAGACCCAGTCTTGACAGTCGGGGCCAGAGGTCAAGCAAAGCGGGGTGAGGGCGGGAGAGGGTAGCGGGGTAGAATAGATGTCTCATCGCCGACGTTCCGTAGCTGTAGCATGCGCAGAGGGAAAAAAAAATTGACTTGAAGTATCCAAGTGGTGTGAGGCAGCGAATAGCGAGGGGCAAAGAAGAAGAGGGCGGGATTGGGCAGAATCCAGCGGGCAACGTACGGGAATGTATGGCTTCTCAAACCAGAGGGTTACACGTTGATTTGAGGGCGGCGTGGCGTGTCGGGACCAAGGCGGGATTTTGATAGTAAGGCGCGTGCTGGAAAAATGGGATCCAGATCTTGATGGGCAACGCAGGTCTTTGGAATACCCAGAATGGAATACAAGGAGGATACAGGTCAGTTTTGAGGGCGGTACAAACGCGGAATTTTTGACGGTAAGGCGCACACTTGAGGTAAGATTCCGGGAATTGATTATAAAGACAGGGCTTGATTGGGGGGCGAGGGACTCAACACGAAGGTGAGTGGCAGCGCTCACCTTATAGCGCTTTGCTCACATTGTTCTAGATTTTGTGGGGCCACATTGCACCAAAGCGCCATCAAAGCACACTTCCTTGATGGAGACGAGCAGGCCCTGCGATTGGTGGGCCACCAAAAAATGGACGAACAATGGTGAGAAGGCACGCAGGGTTCAGGTTGGAAATACTAAAAGTCCCGACTTTGCTTTTCACAGCGCGTTTTGTTTCCTGCCTACACGGTTGAGCGTATAGCTCCCACTGCAAATACTCGCCCTAAACCTCGGAGATCGAATGGCACCCGCGACGCGTGCTTCAGCGCGGGCTACTCGCAGCAAGACCAAGAGCAACCCAGTGCCAAAGCCGACAGTGCAGCCGACGCGCGCCAGGCCCCGCCGCGTACGTGTGGTTATGTCCTTTCGATACCTCTGATTCTAATCAATTGTGTTTCAGAAACCGACTGCGAAAGTGCCGCCTCAGGAAGAGCAGAGTGCTGCAAGCTCGAAAAACAGGGTACGCAGTCTCCTCGTTTTCCTAAACTACTTAACTGACTTGCATTGCAGCACATACCTTCTGACGACGAGACAGAGACTCAGCCAGAGGACGTTGAGCCTGCCGATGACGAGGTACGTGGTCTATTTACTTCGAGTTGTCCTGCTCTAACTTGTATTCCAGGAATTGATAGAGCCATCCCCTTTGGACGAGGACGACACTAACCTCAATCTTGCGGTACGTGCCCTCGTTTCGTGGAGAGAAGTTCACCACTCATTCCTGTTACAGAACCGGAACGAGACGGCGCCCAACGAAGAAGACCTTGTCGTTGATCCCAGTGGCGAGGTAGGGTTCTTTTATTTGACAGGCAGACAGACTTGTACTGACATTACATTCTGTTAGGATGAGCCCACTGCCGAGGCCTCAAACCCCACAGACACCACTGTACGTTGGACGTGCTGACCGTAGTTCTAACCCATATTCTGACATTTATATTCCAGCCAATTGACTGCTGCCCTAAACCACGCCCACGGGACAAGAACGCAGCCAATCCCCAGAAAGACCCCTTCGACCTCTCTGGCCGGTGGGAGAAGCACCGCGACGAGCTGCGCGTGAGGCTCTCGAAGCGGCAGCTCTACTTGGCCAACCCCCCTCAGCGGCTTCAAGACGACAATGAAGATGAAGACCATGACGACAGCGACTTTCAAGACAAGAGTGGGGTGGGGTACGACGACATAGACCCATACCCGTCGCCCCGCCCCCGCCCCCGCCCCCGTTCTGCCTCGGTGCGCTCCTGGCCGTCGGAGCGCTCGTTATCCCCACCCCATTCTCCTCGCGGTCGGTCTGCCTCGCCGCGGTCGGAACACTCTAGTCCCCCGCGTGCAAATTCGGTATCCGCGGCCTCTGCCGCTTGCAGTCGCGGTCGTAGCCCTAGGCGACCCCAGTGCCCCTCTTTGTCGCCGCCACCAGCCGTGACTCCCAGTCGGCCTCGCTCTCTGTCGACGCCCTCGCGGCGTGCCTCGTGGTCGTCTCATCGCGGCCGATCCACTTCGCCCCGTGCCCAAGTTCGCAAGCCCTCCACTCCCTTGCCACCATCATCACCACCCGCTCAAATACTGGAGTCGGATCTCAGCGAAAGTGATGACGATTACCATGCGCACCAGGAAGCGAAGCGAAAGTCGAAGCAGTACAAGGTGGACCGTGGGCGTTCTCATTCCCCTAATACCGAAGACGAGGACGAGGAGGAAAATCTGGATTTCGATATCGAGATCGAAGAGCAGGCGTTGGAAGACGAAGAGCCTATGCCAAAGTCAAAAAAGTCTGCACCCAAGAAGACAAGGCCGCCAACTGCGAAGGCTACGTCATCGAAGGCAGCGCCGTCAAAGTCCAAGGCAGCGCTGTCGAAGTCGAAGTCTGCGCCGTCGAAGGAGGGGAAGGGGAAGGGGAAGGGGAAGAGCAAAGCCCAAGAATTGGAGGCCGAGTCGGGAAGTGAGGACAATGACGAGGAGGACGAGGAGGACGAGGGAAATGATGTTCCCCCCAACGGTGGATACAAGAAGGGCCCCATCCCAGAAAAAATCAAGAAGAAGGTCCACGGCTTGTACACCCAGTTGATCGATGACGTCAAGGCCCTTGCCGCCGAGTGCGGGAAGCCCACCACCTCATTGTATCGTGAGCTGGATTTAATCGGCAAGGCGCTGCGTGCCACCAGCGTCTGGAATCTTTGGCAGAGATACTTCAGCGAACAAGCAACCGCGGCAGAGAAGAAAGGTGTGTGTCCGTTGACGCCGTACTTTAGGAACACTGACGAATAATTTATTGTAGATCCAGATTTCAGTAAACATTTGCGGGCCGCCTTCATTAAGGCGTTGGGCACCGACTTCCCCGAAAACGAGCACCACAAAGCCGAGGCGGTTTTCAAGGTCTTGCCGTTCCTGCACGACTGGAACGCGGACGTCGATGCAACGGGGGTGATCGAGTTGCACGGGAAGAAGAAGCTCAAGCCTCGCCTTCGCAAGGAAGTCAAGCCCATTACCCGTATCGTGAGTTGTGCCTGCCGCACAGTGACTTGGACTAATCACGATGTACCGTAGGCTCAGCACATCTACGAGGTGTATGGCGCGCACACTTGGGGCTTCATGATCGACCCACAGGGCGAAGCGAGCTTCGCGTTCGGCGTGGGCGACGCGTACAAGGAAATGCGCAAGATATTTCACCACCAACTCGCCATGCAGGTCAAAGATCAAGAACACCTGTTTTAGTACATTTGCTACATTCTAGATGGCTGAGAATTGACCTGACAAACTATATTCACAGTGGGATCGAACTAAGAAAACAGGGGGAGGAGGCTCGCGCCTTACCCTTGAAGAGGCTCAACGCCGGGGACCAGGAGCCAGGACGAGACGCCTCCCGAAAAAATCTGGTCCTGATCATTGGTGGACAGCTGTGTAAGTCCATTCATGAGTCGTATTTTCAAGAGGACGCTAACAAAACGGCAGATCGGTTCTGTCGTGCGGCGGGGACCCTTTCTGGCCAGAACATCGACCCAACGAAATGGAAGATGACGTGGAACAACAAATTCATCGACGTCGCACGAGTAAATCAGTGCCGCATTGTCAACTACCCCGCCGCCCTCCGAGACGCAGGCCAGATTATGGGGACGGCGGGCTTTTCCTTAAAATCCATCAAGGCCACCACATTCACAGAATTCATGCCCGCGCTGGAGGCATCGGTGCAGACCAAGGACGACGAGGTGATGCATATCGTGCCCTGGGATGAAGGTACGTTGGTGGTCGCGGATCGCATTTGTGTCCTGTCAAAACTAATTGCTTCTCAGACGAAAAACACTTGCCCCTGGCCGAACAGGGCGACGTCGCAGTCGTGGTGGACGTAGACGGCGTGCCATTGGTGAAGGTCAATAACAGCGACGCGTATCACAGGGCGGTCACCGACGAGGCGGCGAAGGAAAAGAAGGAGAGGGAGAGGAAGGAGAAGCGGGAGAGGAAGGAGAAGGGGAAGACGAAGAAGCAGCGGGGCCGCCCCTCGCCTTCGCCACAGCGCGGATCACCTTCGCCTCAGCGCCGGTCGCCTTCACCGCGCCGCCACTACGATCACCGTGACGTCCCACGGTACTCGGGCAGCAGCTACGACCTGCCACGCGTTGATGCCCCCCCCCACTACCCGTACCTCCCCACCCGCCCTGACTCACGGTTCCCTCAAGAGTATGCCCAACCGCTGGACTACGCTTACCACGCCTACATCCCCCCGCATGGCTACCTCCCGGATGTGTCACGTTACGAGTACGAGTACCCTCCACCGAGTGGGGGCTACCCGTATTGTGGCCATTCTCCTCAGCGGGCGGGCCCATCGCACGCCAGCCACCCGCGCTCCCGATCGCCTCATGGACGCCGCCTGAGCCCTCGTCCGCCTTCTCAAGCACGCACCCGTGCTGAATCTTCCAAGGTGGCGGCGCCTGGGCCACAGCGCGGCCCGTCCATCCCAGCAATCCCACGCCCGCCACAGTCGAAGGGGGCGGCGCCTGAATCACAGCGCGACGCGTCCAGACACGAAAGCCGACGGCCTCACGCGCCAGAGACCGTCCGCATCAACTTTGAGAACTTGGGCGCGGGCGCTGGGCGTGAGTCAGCTGGCCGGCGTGTCGATGTCAACGAGGCTAAGCGGAGGAAGGCGCTGGATAGTCGTGTGGGGGCGGCTCCTGGTGGTCACGAGCGGGAGAACAACAAACGGAAGGCCCATGACGCCGTTGGAGAGCCATCCGACGGGGACGCGAAACGCAGGCGCAAGACAAGCGAAGAGGTGACGTGTCTACGGTTGAGGATGAAGGTTGGGGACAACTGGGGGACGCGTATCTTCTACGCGACCCATTTGGAGACGACGGACGCCCAACTGTATCCCCACCGCTTCATTTGCGTTGAAGACGCAATGTCGAAGAAATGGAGCAGATTGCCGTCGAATAAGAGCCCTGTGCTGGCATCGGAGCAGGACGTCCAGCGCTACAACAAGGAACTGGAGGAGTTTGGGTTCAATAATCTGCCTCAGGATTGGCCTTCGAAGCCTTGAACTCACTCGTGTTGTATCACTTCTACTAGACTTTGAACGGCCTTGAAAATTATGTAGACTTGATGTTTTATGCTAGCTACCACATGATTATGAATATGAATATGCACTTGACAAACTAGCAACTGTGCGAGTGCAAAGAGTCAATGTCCGATTAAAGCCGAAAAAGCCGATGTGGACTTGGCCAAAAATTTTGCCAAGTCCAAGAATTCCCATTTTGGGATGAGAGTGGTTGTTTGTTTGGTCTCGAATCACATTAAGCATGTGACCCGGTGCCGCGATATGACGATAGTTCAAGTAGATTTAAATATACAATGAAGATCGGTCATAAAATGTAAATAAAATTCATGGGACGTCCCATGGCCATTGTTAAAAAAAGGATGGGACGTCCCATGGAATTGATGGGAACTCCGTGGGACGTCCCATGGCTTTGAGTAAAAATGAATGGGACGTCCCATAGAATTAATTAAAATCCATGGGACGTCCCATAGTCTTCATCAAAAGGGATGGGATGTCCCATAACTGTTAGGAAATATTGTGGGATGTCCCATCACAATATTAAAAATGAGTGGGACGTCCCATGTAGAGAATAAAAATTGATGGGACGTCCCACCCTGTGAACAAAAGTCGATAGGACGTCCCATCTTCTGCATATCAAATTGTGGGACATCCCATGTTGGATATATAAACATGTGGGACGTCCCACATTCAATGGGACATCCGATCTTAAAATAATAAGTGGCAGTTATTTGAACCCAACTAAATGCAGTGTGAATTCAAGCGTGGCCGAACCCGACCGAATGCGGTGCGTATTCGAGCGCGGCTGAACCCAACTGAATGTGGTGCATATTCAAGTGTGGCCAAACCCAACTGAATGCAGTACACATTCGAGCACAGCCGAACCCAACTGAATGCAGTGTGAACTCAACCAAATGCAGTGCACATTCAAGTGTGGCCAAACCCAAACCCAAACCCAACCGAATGCGGTGCGCATTCGAGGCCAAACCCAACGAATGCAGTGCGCATTCGAGCGCAGCTGAACCCAACCAGTGTGCATTTGAACACGGCCGAACCCAACCAAATGCGGTGTGCATTCAAGCGCGGCCGAACTCAACCAAATGCGGTGCCACTGGGGGCAAGCTGTGAACTACAGGCCCTGTAAACTCAATGTAAATGTGAGGGAAACTTTAAGTTTTCTCAATAAATACCCATCATTTACAGTGCCTGTAAATTGGGAGTAAATTTAGAATTTCATCTGGAACTGCACCCAATTTACATGCCCTGTAAATGATTGATAATCCTGGGAATTAATCCAAAAATACCCATCATTTACACGATGTGTAAATGTGTGATTTACATGCAGTGTAAACAGTGAGCAAATCCAGATACCAAACAACATATTTATGGCTACACCTTCCAGAATAGGAAATTCAGAATTGCCAGAAGGGGTTACTCTATTGTCATGTGAGTCTAGGATTCCTAGGATGGCTTTAAGAGGATGATTATGCCAGAGCACTTCCAAAGCTTACAAGAGGTGGCAGCTATACCCCATCCAATTGAGTTTCAGTCTGCTCTCTTTCTCTGTATCTGAATTTTGGTTTCATACATTCTTATTGCATGTCTACCACTCAAAACAATGAGATCATTTCTATTTGGTTACTATTTTCACCTGGAGTTTGTCAGAATATTGCAAGGTTGAAAAACTGTTGCCCCACTTGAACTCTTGATGAAGACTTTATATGTCTGTTATGCTCTCTGTCAGCTCCTTGTTGGTCTCAAAATGAGCCAGAATGTTGGATTTCTGGTTGGAACATGAGTTAAATGTTGCAACTTCCACTTCTTTGACTCACTGCTCTTCATGTATGTAGCATTCCTGTGTAGCATGTCATTCTCATGTTGCTCCCTTTTCAATTTTTTTTGATAGAAATGTGACCAGATTGCCCCCAGAGTCCACAATAGATGACCCACCCTGTTATCTTGATGTTCATTGGCCATCTGCATCTTGCTAAACAATTAAAGCAGTCAATGAAGACACCATAAAACTTTTTAGAGTTTCTGCTACATTGGGATTGTATATCATTTCCCTGATTGAGAAGGTCACCAACAAGAAAGAGCTGCCTGTCAGGTGAGTGGAATAAGCAGGGCTTTCCACTTTGGGGAAGCCAGTATTAGTATAGTGGATCCAATGGTGGGATGACATCTTGAAGCTCTGCTACTCATCTCATCTTTCTGCACAATCCAATGGGTGTCAACCCACGGACTCTCAAAATGATGAGGGCATAGCTAAAGAGGGCCAAGGTTGACAATGTTTCGGGTTTGATGTCATTGATGGGTGGCTGTGAGAGGCATGCTGGAACGCCTCTCACAGCCACCAATTATGTCTTTCGTACACATCACAAATGTGTATGTAATCATCTTGGGCGGCTCTGGGTTCAATCCTCACAATATGCATCTTTTTTTTAATGCCTCAACCATACAATAACCAATGAAATTTCTGTCAGGAGAAGAATTTGCTTTGTTAATTGCCCATGGGCAGAAAATTCCTACTGATTGTTCAATTGTGTGTTGAAACAGGAGTTGAACACAGCAAGGCCCAATCAATTCAAGCTTGACAGCAATCCTGATCATTAGGAATCCTAGACTCACATGACAATATAATGACCCCTTCTGGCATCTCTGAATTTCTTATTATGGAAAGTGTAGCTATAAATAGGTTGTTTGGTATCTGAATTTGCTCACCATTTACACTGCATGTAAATCACACATTTACACATGGTGTAAATGATGGGTATTTTTAGAGTAATTCCCAGGAATATCAATCATTTACAGGGCATGTAAATTGGGTGCAATTCCAGATGAAATTCTAAATTTACTCCCAATTTACAGGCACTGTAAATGATGGGTATTTATTGAGAAAAGTTAAAGTTTCCCTCATATTTACATTGAGTTTACAGGGCCTGTAGTTCACAGCTTGCCCCCAGTGTGCGCATTCGAGCGCGGCCGAACCCAACCAAATGTGGTGCGCATTCAAGTGGGCTGAACCCAACCAAATGCGGTGCGCATTCGAGTGCAGCTGAACCCAACCAAATGTGGTGTGCATTCAAGCACGGCCAAACCCAACCAAATGCGGTGCGCATTCGAGTGCGGCCAAACCCAACCAGTGTGCATTCAAACACGGCCGAACCCAACCAAATGCGGTGCACATTCAAGTGCGGCCAAACCCAACCAAATGCGGTGCACATTCGAGCGCGGCCAAACCAACCCAGGGCACCGCGCAGCAAGCGCTAGCTGGGGCAGCCATTTCTGCCCACTCAAAACAAAAGTGCTTCTAAATGGATGCCCCATGCATGCAATGAAAGCCATGAACAAGGGCTACACGAATCACCATGGACAGCACAAATCGATGCAGAAATGGGCGTGCAAGCCAGCTTTTATGATTTGGCTGGTGCCAGGGGTCCTGCCTTCAAAATGGGACAATGGGACGTCCCATGCAATTTTTCGGTTCCGCCAAAGGCGGATGGGATGTTCCATATCAGAAAATGCATGGGACGTCCCATGCCAAAAATCACAACTCATGGGACGTCCCATCCTGGATGGGCCATCCACCTAAAAAACACCCCCCTTAGGCCAATTAAGTCACCACAAATAATAGGCCTAAGGGGGGTCAGGGGGGGGTAACCTGAGGTGTGATTAATTGGGTTGACGCTACTATCTCTTTCCGGACCATCGACACTTCGGAGTCTTCTGTGTCGACACTCCAGGCTATTATGCCTGATTCTGTTTCGGTTGCTCCAGTTACGGACGAGGCGCCCCCGGCGATACCGGCATATCTGCCCAATACGCTGGCCGGCTTACCTACACCGAGAATGTCTTCACCACCTCTTGCTCCTTCCATGGAGATTCCACCTGCTCCTTTACCAGAGTCTATCCCGGCCGCGGACCTTCCCCGGCCTTTCACCACTGCCCCGCAGGTGGCTCTCGTTAACGCCGTGGCGTATCGCGCCATCATCAAAGATAAATCTACCCAGCAGTTCACACTGCGTGCTCACCTTCCGGACGAAGTCCTTGCCTGGTCAGCCGAAGCCGAGCCGTTTAGCACGGCCGGTATACGGCCGGCATATCACGACTTCGCCGACGTCTTTTCGGAGCAGGAAGCCTTCAACCTGCCTCCTCATTGGGACCATGATCTCAAGATCGAACTCATTGGCGGCGATGCTCCGCCGGTCGGCCATGTATACTCGCTCTCGCAGAACGAGCTGGCCGCCCTCCGGACATTCCTGGACGAAAATTTAAAGGCCGGTTTTATTTACCCGTCTCGTTCCAGTCATGGCGCTCCTATTCTTTTCGCTAGAAAGAAGGACGGCAGCCCCCAGCTCCATGTCGACCACCGCGGCCCCAACCGGATTACGAAGAAGGATAGCCATCCGCCCCCTCCGATCCCGGACCTACTCGACGCCCCAGGAAATGCACGCATTTATACGAAACTCAATCTCTGACACGCATATCACTTGCTCCGGATCGCCGCCGGTGATGAGCCGAAAACCGCATTTTGCACTCGGTACGGCTCATTCAACTTCTGGGTTGTACCCGAAGGTCTCACCAACGCCCCGTCAGTGTTTCAACGCTTCCTCAATAACCTCTTTGCCAATTTGCTGGACGTCACCGTTGTCGTCTATCTGGACGATATACTTGTTTACTCCGATGACGAGAAACAGCATACGGCTCATGTACGGGAGGTATTAAAGTGTTTGCGCAGCGCTTCGCTATATTGCAAACTCAAGAAATGTGAGTTCGGCGTAACCACTACGGAGTTTCTAGGTTTTATCCTTTCGCCGGACGGCTTTACCATGTCTCCGGAGAAAGTTGCGGCCATTACCGATTGGCCAGAACCTCGAAAAGTCAAGGACGTACAGTCTTTCCTCGGCTTTTGTAACTTCTACCAGCGATTTATCCACGACTATTTGGCCATCACTATCCCGCTTACGCGCCTAACCCGTTCCGGCGTACAGTGGACTTGGTCTGATGAAGCTCAAACAGCTTTTGACACCCTCAAACGGGCATTCACAGAGGCACCCATCCTGCACCACTGTACCGTAGGAGGGTTCCGGTTTAAACCGCCTCATGTCCTATGAGACCCCTGGGTTTAAACCGGTTTGAACCATAATGGTTTAAACCGGTTCAAACCATGACTGATTCCCCTATAAAAGTTGGCTCTGAACCATATGGTTCCAACTGGTTTAAACCATGGTTGGAACCGGTTGGAATCGTGGTTGGAACCGGTTTAAACCGCGGTTCGAACCTGTTTAAGCCAGCATTCCTTGAACTCAAGATGTTGAAAATGTAGATTTTTTTTTGTTGGCACATGAAAAAAGTTTGAACTGGTTTAAACCATGGTTTGAACCAATTAGATCTGTGCATATGGTTGAGGTATTATAACCAAAGAATTGAATCCAATGAATGTTGCATCAGAAAGATTGAGAGACTAAACTTGGTCCTCCCACAATGCCCTTCACACCCTTCCTCACACTTGATCCTGAGCACCTGCACATCTGCGCCCGAGCCTGAGTCCGACTACAAACTACACCAGGTTTCGTCCTGTGTATGAGAGTGCAGACAGTGAAACTAAATTACAAGTGTACAGAGGGAGATAGAAATATGAAGATGTGAGTGTACAATAAACCCATGTGCCGAAACCATATAGTCTGTGGCTGGAGCACTTCACTGCACACACAATGTCAAGAAAGGTGACGGCGTGCTCGGTGTGTGTTACAGAGTTGCAAATGACCTGCGAGTGAGTGAATAAAATGTTAGAATCAACAATGTCGGTATAAAGCCGAACGAGGAGGACGACTAAGGGAGCGTCTAGCTCGTAGTTATGAAAGGGTAAATCGTTGTATTCGAGGTTCTTCCTTGATAGGGAAGAACCTTGTCGAGGGACGCTACTTATACAATACATGCGGGCCGTACGACTAAGCTACTATGAGTAACCGGTTAGACTACCGAAGCCCGTTTATCCGAGCCGAGGTGCCGATACTTCTAAGAAGCGCTACTACGTCAGACTTCGTACGTATGTCACGATACAATAATATCTGTATATGTAATGGTCCGTATCAATCGCGTAAGTGGAGATTAAACTAAATACCGTATCTAAAATCCCACGTTCAACATAAAAGCAGGGGAAAAAAAGGACGACAACACATGTTCTCTAGCAAGATTTTGAGAACACCACAGGTCGAAACCAAAGATATGCTTGACACGACCACAGCAACTTAGACGACAAAGTGAGATCCCGAGAGAGAGGATAAGTAGGTGTGATGCTTGGCCTGGCCAAGTCATCAATTAGTCCAAGTGAATGCTGTGAATGGGAATGGTAACACAAACTGGTACTTGGTTAATGAAGTACACTGTTGTTTTGAATTGTGGTTGTGAATGGCTTGCTGTGAAAGAATAGGAAGCTGAGATGAAAGACAGAAATCATTAGTCAAGGCTCAGAGTAATATTCAACAAAGTCGAGCACTCACTCGAAATCTTGTTACTTGATTAAGAACACAGTTGGATGCACATTGAGTCGAAGTGCTCTAGGGTAAGGTAAGAGAATAGAATAGATGAAATGATAGATACAATAGGGTTTAAAGCAGAAACATTGGTGGGTCCACTTACTCCCTGAATAAGTCGGTTTCAAGGCAAGGTTTTGAGCAATAGCATCCCGGCCTCAACCCTTTGGACCGCCCTTGCTGAAGATCATAGCAATGATCCAGGCAAGCAGGCTTATGCATTGAAGACTGCAAATATGTATGGGCAGATGCATGAGGATGCAGAGAAGAAGTTTGCAGATGTTGGAGGTACTTGGCCCAGCGCAGGGGTTAGTCTTGCCCAGCATATCAGATCTGAGCGACCAGATGCAAGGATTGACTGGGATGCTGGAGTAGCAGAAAATAATCGAGTATAACTGTGTTTGTTTTCATGTGTCAACCAAAAAATAAATATAGATTTTGAACATCTTGAGTTCGAAGCATGATGGTTTAAACTGGGTTGGGCCATGGTTTGAACTAGTTTGAACTATGTGTTTTCATGTGTCAACCAAACAAAAAAAGCTACATTTTGAACATCTTAAGTTCAAAGCATGATGGTTTAAACCGGTTCCAACCGGTTCCAACCTTGGTTCCAACCGGTTCCAACCTTGGTTCCAACCGGTTTAAACCGGTTCCAAACCGGTTCCAAACCGGTTCCAACCACAGTTTAAACCGGTTCCAAACCGGTTCCAGCCACGGTTTAAACCAGTTCCAAACCGGTTCCAACCACGGTTCCAACCGGTTTAAACCGGTTCCAGCCACGGTTTAAACCGGTTCCAAACCGGTTCCAACCACGTTTCCAACCGGTTTAAACCGGTTCCAAACTGGTTCTAACCACGGTTTAAACCTGCTAGAACCATTAGTGGTTTAAACCGGTTCCAAACACGGTTTACACCCGCTAGAACCATTAGTGGTTTAAACCGGTTCCAACGACGGTTTAAACCAGTTGGAACCATATGGTTCAGAGCCAAATTTTATATGAGAACCAGTCATGGTTCAAACCGGTTTAAACCCAGGGGTCTCATAGGACATGAGATGGTTTAAACTGAAACCCTGCTGTTGCTGCACCACTGGGTTCTGTTATATCCGTGTCAAGGGGAAGAGAAGGTAGGAGAGGGGATAGGTTCCGGATGGGTTATGACTGGGCTCGGGAATGCCAGAGGTCAACGGAAGTAAACGGGAGAGGATTCCGGAACACAGATATGGACCACTACACCACAGCTAGGTTTAAGGGTGAGCGCACTATCTGGTTGGCCAGGAATGAAGGAGGAGGAAAGGAAGACGGCCGAGGGTTACCGGAAGTGAAGGCTGGTAAGCCGGAGGAGAATTGCCGAAGGCCGGAGGAAGTTCGGTGAGCCGGAGGTGATATGCCGAAGGCCGGGCGATGTCCAGTAATCCGGAAGTTATGCGGAGGTTCACGGATGTATAAGTCCGGACGTCCAGGAAAGGTTTTCGACAAGTCCGGTCGTCGGACAGAAGACGGAAGTCAAGTCCGCCGGCCGGAGTACTCGGACGTTGGAGGAAGTGTCAGGACAACGGAGAATGACGGAAAGCCAAACAACGTTAATAATCAATCTAAAGTACATGATCATAATCTAGACGTTTTATAGTAATAGCGGAGGTAAGTATATATAAGGAAATTGATTAAAGAACAAGGGAAGAATAAAAGGAGAACATAGCTTCTTGTATAAGTACAAGGGAGGTGACGGATTGGGAACATAGAGCATGTGTGCATAACTGGAGTGCATGTGGAGATCTACCGCTAAGGCGGATAGACGGTTGCGTGAAAACTCGTCATCGGCCGAAGGGCCGGATGAAGTCCGATAAGAGCCGGAACGTTCCGGAGAAGACTGGAACGTTAAGCCAGAAGAGGACAGAGATGAACAGATGATAATCGGAAGTCATCCGGTCGTAGTCTGGATGTCGTCCGGGGATGAGCCGGAGGTAAACCGGCGTAGACCGGGAGTTGGCCGGGAGATCACCGGAGGTTATCGGAATGTGGACGGATGTATACCGGAGTATACTGGAAGTGGTCGGATGAGGTCCGGATGAGTCCGTGGTGGTACGGGATGTAACAGTATCCCCCCTTTACGTTCCTTGCCCTCAAGGAACATCGGAAACAGACAAACCAGAAGGTATAGGAAGATAAGGGTCCAAGTGACGGAGTACAGAGTGGACGGAACGAGGACGGAAGTTGGTGGAAGTTGCCAGTGGGTGATGTGATGAGGTGATAAGCCAAGCAGAAGTCCAACAAAAAATTAATCTCCCATTGTGGTCCGTTCAGCACCAGGATGATCGGAAAGTGAGTCCGGAAGTGACCAAGGGAGTCCGGTGGAAAAGGCCGGAAAAATCCGGACGTGAAGGAAGACCGTAGACTAAGGCCGGATGAACCAGTCGCCGAAGCTAGGAGTCACGTGCGGAGGAGGAAATGCCGGAGGGTGATAAGCCGAGAAAAGCCGGAGTGTGAGAGAGGACCGGAGAACGGAAGTTTGAACTCTCGATGTGCAAGGCTCTTAACTGATAAACAGTTTCGACGGAGTGGAGGGAGGAGGAACGGCAACGGAAGTTGTTAAAGGCGGAGGTCGAATTGCCGCATCGGCGAAGGGAGTTTGAGCCGGAAGACGAGAGACATCCGGAAAGCGGAGGGCTAAGCTGGAAGCGCCTAACTTTTGCCAGAGTCCGAGTCGGCGATCCGGCCAACACGGAAGGGATGAACGAGGGTGGCAGAGAGCCGGGGGTGCAACGGAAGTCGCGGAAGAAGGCGAAAGTGAAAATATGGAAACGGAAATGAATGAAGAAGTTACTGAATCCAAATGCCGGTGGTTGTGAAATGGAGCTGACAAGTTTCGGAGATTCACCGAAGGTGACCATCACGGATGAGTGGACAAGTCCTATTGCGAGACCAGAGGTGGTCGGCGAAATCGTGGCGAAATTGTTTCGTTCGCGAAACCCACTACCCGTTTGTTCCACCGTCGAGCCGGAGCAGATGGAAGTAACGGAGTGGAGGTTTGGAGGAAGGAATTTCCGTGTCGGAATTTGGCACAAGCGGAAACCATAGCCGACAGATGTAAGCCGGAGGTTTTACGCATGGTAAGCCAAATTCGGACATAGGCGGCAATGGTCAGGACGGAGATGGTGAATGTTCAATGAATTATTGAGAGCCGGGAGTGCGGAGACGAAAACCGAGGGCGGGGACGCCACTACATGCGTCTTCGCAACAAGATCCATATCGGCGAACTGGAAGATCAGGGTAAGCCGAGACCGGAGAATGGAACCGGAAGACTAAGCCGGAGGTTATGCCAGACGAAAAGCCGGAGTAATGAAACTGGTAATGTATGGTGAAGGGAAGGAGGTAGGAAAGCAGACAGAGGACGGAGATCAGTCCAACATCATCCAATGCTAATCCGCAAGTCCGAATGTCGCCAGTGACATATGCCGAGGATCCGCGGGTCAATGTCGCAGAGCGGAGTCGACATCGGAATCGAGGGATAAGTCATATTAGTGATGAGACCGGAAGTGGATGGTGATTTTCCTGTTGATGAATGTCGAAGCCGGAAAACCCGGAAGTTGCAGTGCGAACGGAAATGGCGGGAAAGGTGAAGGAAAGCCGGATGGCATGCCGGAACAATTGCCAGAGGAAGGGACGGAAGGGACGGAAGATGCGGGGAAGGATGTGTGAGGTCCGAGGATGAGAATCCGAGGATACCTGATTCACCGCGTCAAGTCCGGGAAGGAGAAGATAAGGAAAGCGGAGGTAAAGGCTCCGGAATTGGCGGAAGATATTTCGCCGTGCAATCCAATTCCAGGAACACTGGTACGGAAACCGTAAAAGGAATTGTAGCGGACATCGTGCGAGCGCCGGAAACTTCGGGAAATGGCGGAGGTCCAAGGCTTATGCTGGATACGTGAAGTCCGAGATGGATAGGCCGGGCGGCGAGAGCGAAGTAGATTCCACTCATCAGAAGTTCGCCGGAACTATGTCCGTTATTGTCCTTCGTGTCCGGCACGGGAAACCGGAGCCGGAACGAACCGGAGAATTCGGGTGAGTTCGACCATAACATAGTTGACATAATGGGATAAGCCGGAGGAACCGATTGTGCCGGAAGTTGTTTCCGCGAACCCACCGGAGGAGTCCAGGGGCGGAAGTGAACTGGTGAAGGTTCGGAGGAGGATGAATTGGTAGAATGAAGGAAACCATAAGTTGAAATGGACGAAGGTGAGGGATAAGTCCGGAAGTGGATGGAAACTCGGATCAATTGAAGTCCGAGAGGAAATCCGATGAGACGGAAATGAGGTCATGGAATGGCCTGAAGTAAGCCGGAGATTGTCCGGAAGTCAGCCGAGATCGTTCGGAAGTCCCGGTCCATGAGTAGGACATTTCCGAAGGATTCCTAAGAAGGGAACGGAATTAAGAACGGGGTAAATAAAGAGCCAGATGAACGGAAGGCTCAAGGGCGATGTATAGGAGTCGTCAGATTTGGTTCAGACCAAGGACGGGATAAGCCAGATGTGCCAGATAAGCCGGATGAGGCGGACGAGCCGGGAAAGCCGGATGAGCCGGGTGTGATCACATATCTTGGTTACTGTATCCCAAGCCCAGTAGGTGGTCCCATGGTGTAAAAGTGATGAAGCCATGCTGAATACATCTGATCCGGAGATCCATCAGCAATCCGGATGGTGCAGAAGTTGAAATCCATAAAGTCGTGACACTCGGTTGTAAGCCGATAGTAAGCCGACGACCTATCGGGATATCCGGAAATAGACCGGAAGATTGCCGAGGGAGTATGGATGAAGGAGCGAGAAGGCCGAGGAGCGGAAGAATAATGCTCGGCCGGAGGATGATAGGAAATCCGGAAGAAGGCCGGAGTGGTGGATAATAAGTCCGGGTAAGAACCGGAAGAGGATGGAGTGGAGCGCCAATGCCGGAGTAGATCGAAAGTTCATGTGGAGGAATGGAGTGTCTCCTAGAACGTATCATAATCAGTGTAGGTCTGGAATGCTCGAAGATGGCCGGAATGGAAAGGGTTAAAGGCCGGAGGTGAACGGAGGTGGACGGATGACTCGGAAGTTCCCACGGGATGTGAGACCGATACGTCCAGGTGCGCAGGAAGTTGGACAAGTAGCTGGGCAGAGTACTCAGGAAGGATGACTAGTTCCGTTAGGTGGTTCGGCCGAAGTCCGGAGGCAATCGGAGTTCATCGGAGGTTGCAACGTAGGCCGGAAGGCTATGATCGTGCATATAAACCAGAACTCGGAAGTCCGTCGGACATTGAACCGGAAGTTGGAATGATATGCCGGAAGTCCCGGAAGGGAGTAGTGAGTATGCCGGTGGAGTAGTCCAGGCGCGGGATGGATGTCGTTTAGGAAGTGAATGATCCCCTCGGAAACAACGTAGGGTATGGGGAATTTCCGCCGTATCCTCTGCTTCAGATGAGTCAGCGAAGGTTTTCGGAGCGGAAATGATCGGAAATGAACGGAAAATGACTAGCATATCCCCCCTTTAAGTTCCTTGCCCTCAAGGAACGTGAGGAACAAAAGGTAGTATAGGAAGGAGGGAAAAGCCGCAGGTTTGACCGAAGTCCCCAGGAATACATCCAGAAAAGGCCGGAAGGCCACCGGAGTGTGGACAGAAGGCTCGGAAAGCGCAGCAAACGGAGCAGGAGGAATACTTCAACTGCCGGAGAGTCGCAGCTTTACAGTCGTATACCACACGAAAACACTAGTGGTGTCCGGAAAACCGGAAGCGCTGCCCACGGAAGATAACTTCCGAAAGCAGGTCCGAAATTGAGGGATGCAACGACCAAGTGTCCGGAGTGGTGATAGTGGAGTTCCGAGGTCCCGAGCGACCGAGGACGGAACATGACCGGAAGAGGAGTTTACACCTCCGAAAGCCGGAATAGCGAGCGGAAGTGAGTGGAGGTAGGAAAACATCGCCGGTGTAGTAAGCTGGAAAGGTGCAAGGCGAAGTTCCAAGCTCCGAAGAGCGCCGGGGCTAATGCCGGTAAGCCGTGGAAAATTATTCAAGTCGTTATTGAACTGCCGTCGGAAAATATCAAACTTCCGGATGGCGAGATGGTCTCGAGCCAAACATCGGAAAAGTCCAGAGATAAGTCCGATCAAATTGAGGCAAGGGTTCGGAGCCGCCGAGTCCAAAGCCGGCCGAGGTAATATTAAGCCGGCCGAAGAACAGGGCAAAGCCGATGACTGTTACATCCCGTACCAACCGGTACCTCCTCCGGCGGAATCCGGCTTACCGGCTTATTACGCCGCCCGGCTTATCACCATACTCCGCCACTACACCGGACTTCCTCCGGTTCATATTCTCCAATCTGCCGGTTCTCGGACTAGTGTCCGGCCTTTGGCTGAAGACAGGTTTTTACGCAATGAAGTATTCTGAGCGTTTCCCGTTTATCCGCCTTCGCGTGGATCTCCACATGCTTTCCATCTACACACCCCCATGCATTGTTCTCCATCCGTATGTTCCCTTGTACTCGCTTCAAGGCTATGTTCTCCATTTGCTATATTCTTTGTACTTCCCGATTCATAATTAGATCCGGCTTTAGTATTTAAACCCTGTATCTACCAGCTTGTACTTCAGATTAATTATAAACGTCTTTGTACTCATCGTTCATCGTCTAAGTCGTTCTCCCTTCTACGGCCTTGTTCACAACGGCCGTCCGGCTCATCATCCCCTTCGCCGGCTGGTAGTCTAGCTCGCCCAGCACCTCTGTCGCGTTAGCGTCCCCCATGTCCGTTCACCTTCGGCTTTCGGCATTCCTACGCTGACCGGCATTCATATCCCGACCGGCATTCATACACCGGCCGGCTTATCCGGCTTAGCCATTCCCTGCAGCTTGGTATATAACAATGACAGGAAATACAAATCTGGAGAGTGGAGGATAAGCCGGAATGTCGGAACTGAGGCCGGACATAAAAGCCAAGCACGTGCGACAGACGCAGGCTAGTGAAAGGCCGAAATTCAACGGTTGTAAACCGGAGATCAATCCATGAGGCTTCGTCCGAAGGGATTCAATATCTGGAAGAGCCAAAATTCTCGGAAAAGGCATCGAGACATCAACCGACTGGAAACCGAAGATCGAGAAGCATTTTCACGGCGGATGGCGGAGTGAAAACTTTCGTGCGGAGGTTCAGAGGTCGAACGATCCGGAAGTAACACGATCCAAAGCGAGCCGGAGAGGCCGGAGCAGCATAGCAGGCGAGGGGTGAACCGGTAGAAGTATAACGATAGAGAAAATGCAGAGCAGAGTCATACAATCTCGGAGAAGGAACGATCGCCAGAAGGATGGACAAGGTGCCGGAAGTTCCGGAAGATCGTGAAGCTGAAGGGCCTCAGGGTATGTCCGAGAAAACGCGGAGAGTGGATACTCCAGGAGTTTTTGACGGAAGTGTGCTCGGAGGAAGTCGGGCGCAATGCCAAAAGTTCCGGGAGAGCAACAGGTTTGTCCGGAAAGGACGTTCGGTGTTCAGCGTAAGCCAAAGGACCGAAAAGGATCGGAGACCGGCATAAGCCGGAAGTCCGAGAAGGATCGGAAGTCGGTGTAAGCCGAAAGTCCGAGAACTGGAAACCGGAGTCGCCAGGGTTCGAGACTAGGTCTCGGAGGTGTTCCGGAAGGGAACGGTGGCTGAAGTGCCGTGGCGGAATGCCGGTGAGACCGAAGGGCCTCGTGGTGATGGCGCTAGTATTGCCGGTTTAACGTTAAAAACGCCGAGTCCAAGCCGCGGGGATAAGCCGGGAGATCCAATACCGAGCAAAGTCCGACATCATAGTTGGTCGTGTGTACACACTAAAAACTCCGAGTAAACTGGTAGGAAATAGTTGGTGCCTCCGACGTTCGATCAACAGATCAATATTGTGGGGCAATCCAGGCATCCATAGTCCAGGTTCACAGAGAATCAGAAACAGATAACGCAATATTTCTTCCGTAGAGGAAGACATCAACACAGATGGAAATAAGGCAGAAGAGACTGCCGATTATCGGAAGATTTGCCAAGAGGTTCCGAGAGCTTGTCCGGTGATTTCCGAAGGACCCGGAGGTGAACAGAGGTAAGCTGGAAGTTTCGGAAGCTCGCATGCACGGAGAGAGAAACCCATAAAATTCCATTGATAAGTAATAACTTTATCGGAAGAAAAGTAGGAAAAGGTCCGCACACAGAAGTTGAATTTCATGGCAAATGGTGAGGATTATAGATAGATAGATCCGGCTCGGAAGAGCGGGATTGTCGTGAGGGAAAGAATGTAAGCGTGGGAAAAATGAACACCTCGGAGGAAACCCCCGTATGCCGACGCAGTTGGACGGAGGTTCGAGGCATCGAAGAGGCTTGTCTAAAGCAAATCCGGAGGTCCGGACGAAGGTCCGGAGGCGGAGGAATTGCCGGACGGAATTGACTGGGCAGGACGCTTCGGGCACTCAACAACCCGGTGGTCGGAGTCTCCGCAGTATCGGCAGAGTCCCTGGGACTTTCGTCGCCTACTTTCTTCCGGCCGGAGTTTTCCGCCTCGGCCGATTACGGAGGAGTGGGAAGAACGGTGAATGGGCCGGAAGTTCCTTCGCCGAGCGAAACCCAAAGCCGGAAAGGCCAGAGGTTCGCCGGAGGAAGAGCCGGGGAGTGACGGACGAGTTGAAGTCGATGGCAAGCCGCGGTTGCCGGAGTATTGGAAGTTTCGATCTCCGGGCGAACTTGGAGCAGCGAAGCCAGAGCCGGAGTGAGTGTCATCGAAGTCCAGGAAGTGTCCGGACTGAACATCGGAAGTGTCCGGAGGTTGAGAGTTGTCCAACTCACGCATCTCCTGCCGTTGCCAGTACTGGAAATCAATACCGCGCGCACTAAGCCGGAGGCCTTCTGGTGTACCCGGAAAGTTCCCGTCGTCCAATTCGCGGGTGATGCGAAAAGGAAGCACTGAGTAAAGGGCGTGGGAGAGTGCAGAGTCGCTCCACCCGAGCACGGAAGTGAGTGCATCGAACTCGAGTAGGAATGGACCAATCCGGCCGGAACTTTTCATATGGAAGTTCCGGAGCTTCTCTTCCACATCCGCAACTGAATCCCAAAGGGTGAATGTATCGCAAAACTCCATCACGAACAAGGAAAAATTCCCTTGCCATGACATATCCCGATTACCGCCGGCATTGTACATAAGCCGGGCGGCATCACCCTGGACGAACGATAAGATGAATAGAATTTTGTCGTTGTCCGTACGAAACTCCCGTGGGCGTTCCGCAAAGTGCATATAGCACTGGGCCAGGAAGGAGTTGAGTTTTGACGGATTCGTGCCGTCGAAGGTTTCGGGAAAGCGGAAGTTTGAGCGGGATGAGCGCTGCTCTGTCTCCGGGAGACGGATGTGAACATCTATCTCCGGAAGGAGCGCAGCTACATCCGGCGGAAGATGTGCCGGATGATGGAGGTCATGGACGGAGGTTCGACTAGGGCTGGATCGGAAATCCGGAACGTCGTAGTAACCCGGAGGTTCCGTAGACATACGGAAATGGGAATCCCAATGGGGGCGTTCGGTGCCCGGGGCATCGACCAATAAGCCGAAGGACCCGGCATTCAATTGAAAGTCGGAGCTTCCGAAGACCGGAAACAGAGGTCTCGGAAATTCGCCCGTGAGGTGGGAAGGCACCGAAACAGCTCGGAAAAGCCCCATATCCCTCGAGTCATTACGGCCGGACAAAGCCGGTCCATGATGGATCGTAGAGGGAATTGTCGGACCAGAACCGGAGGATGGATCAACAGCCGAAGGTGATTCTTCGAGTGTTGGTGAAAGCCGACATCCTAAACCGAGATCCTCTCCGGAGCGCAGGATACCCGCGCTCGACAGAATAGCATGAGGAGTGAGGTCCGGGAGCGAAGAAATGGAACCGGAAGGTGAAGAAAACATTTGAGAGCCAACAAGGATAGTTGAGATTGATTATACTGTTATATCCGTGTCAAGGGGAGAGAAAGGAAAAGAGGGGATAGGTTCCGGATGGGTTATGACCAGGCTCAGGAATGCCAGAGGTCAACGGAAGTAAATGGGAGAGGATTCCGGAACACAGATATGGACCACTACACCACAGCTAGGTTTAAGGGTGAGCGTACTATCTGGTTGGCCAGGAATGAAGGAGGAGGAAAGGAAGACGGCCGAGGGTTACCGGAAGTGAAGGCCGGTAAGCCGGAGGAGAAATGCCGAAGGCCGGAGGATGTTCGATAAGCTGGAGGTGATATGCTGAAGGCCGGAGCAATGTCTGGTAATCTGGAAGTTATGCGGAGGTTCACGGATGTATAAGTCCGGACGTCCGGGAAAGGTTTTCGACAAGTCCAGTTGTCGGACGGAAGACGGAAGTCAAGTCTGCCGGCCGGAGTACTCGGACGTTGGAGGAAGTGTCAAGACAACGGAGAATGACAGAAAGCCAAACAACATTAATAATCAATCTAAAGTACATGATCGTAATCTAGACATTTTATAGTAATAGCGGAGGTAAGTATATATAAGGAAATTGATTAAAGAACAAGGGAAGAATAAAAGGAGAACATAGCTTCTTGTATAAGTACAAGGGAGAGGACAGATTGAGAACATAGAGCATGTGTGCATAACAGGAGTGCATGTGGAGATCTGCTGCTAAGGCAGATAGACGGTTGTGTGAAAACTCGTCATCGGCCGAAGGGCCGGATGAAGTCTGATAAGAGCCGGAACGTTCCGGAGAAGACCAGAACGTTAAGCCGGAAGAGGACGGAGATGAACGGATGATAACCGGAAGTCATCCGGTTGTAGTCCGGATGTCGTCCGGGGATGAGCCGGAGGTAAACCGGCGTAGACCAGGAGTTAGCCGGGAGATGACCGGAGGTTATCGGAATGTGAACGGATGTATACCGGAGTATACTGGAAGTGGTCGGATGAGGTCCGGATGAGTCCGTGGTGGTACGGGATGTAACAAGACCTTAGGGCTTCAAGTGGACATGTCGGAACTCGAATCCGTGGCCCTGGAGGCGATGTATGCACCTGGATTTATCGAACCGATACTGGAGTACGGCACTGGTGGATCGGCCTTGTACGCCCGCTATCTCATGCAGATGAGAGATATTCTTGGGTGTCCTCATGCCACGGGCTTCATCTATTTGGGTGGTCTACCTAGCTTCGTAGCTCAGGCCTATGACCCTCAATTAGTTGACCGTCTGCGTTTAGGACCCTCGTACCAGGTCACCAACTTCGGCCGCGGGGAGTTTCTGCTAGACACGTCCGGCGACCAGCGAGCTTTCTATGTCATGGATCAAGTGTCTGATGCCAAAGTGCGTGCTCTCTGTGGATTCATCTCGCACGGGGATGAAAATAAAGATTCATTCCTGTGGCCTCTGCCTTCCTGGATCGAGGAAGATAGTCTTCATTTTCACGGGGCTTGGACGCGCGGATTCTACGATTACTTGGAGAATCTCCGCTCGGGCATCATGGTGAAGAAAAGGTACATTTGGAGGACCGAGCGGGAATGGCGGAAGCACATCAAGAACGGTAACAAAGGCGGCTTCAAAGCCACTGAAGTGACTCAAGATGACTTCGACTTGGGAAAACACTTGATGGATGCCGCCTTCCCTGTCAGCTGGAATAAACGTCGGATCCTCGATATCACTCTCCCGGAAATTTACGCAGGCTAATCCGCTACTAGAGATTAGGGGGGCTCTGTAAGGGCTCCCTCATTCTGCATACCCATTGGACTATACATTTTCTTTCGTCGCTTATATATTTAAATCTCTAGATCGTACGATCCACATTCGTATTTGCTTATGTGTAGTCAGTTGACAGTGTGGGAAATAACTCACTTTTTGCCAACAACCAACTCTTCGCCTCCCTTTCTTGCTCTCTGAGAGTCAAGGACAAGGGATAGGCGACCTCTGAAAGCGTTACTCTCTTTGCCCTAAGACTACACTTACGACCCTTCGCGTTTGCTGCGACGGAAGACCTATAAACTTCACCTCGGAAACCGCCTACTCACGAATATTGTGACGGGTAGAGTCAGGGTTGAAGTCCTTGAAATATTCGAGGACTACACCAGGACTTGAGGGTTCGGAGACTGTGAACAAGGTCTTTACCACATTCGCTAGGCTCGTGATCCGCTTGTTATATCCGTGTCAAGGGGAGAGAAAGGAAGGAGAGGGGATAGGTTCCAGATGGGTTATGACCGGGCTCAGGAATGCCAGAGGTCAACGGAAGTAAACGGGAGAGGATTCCGGAACACGGATATGGACCACTACACCACAGCTAGGTTTAAGGGTGAGCGTACTATCTGGTTGGCTAGGAATGAAGGAGGAGGAAAGGAAGACGGCCGAGGGTTACCGGAAGTGAAGGCCGGTAAGCCGGAGGAGACATGCCGAAGGCCGGGACGAAGTCCGGTAAGCCGGAGGCGATATGCCGAAGGCCGGGCGACGTCCGGTAATCCGAAAGTTATGTGGAGGTTCACGGATATATAAGTCCGGACGTCCGGGAAAGGTTTTCGACAAGTCCAGTTGTCGGACGGAAGACGGAAGTCAAGTCTGCCGGCCGGAGTACTCGGACGTTGGAGGAAGTGTCAAGACAACGGAGAATGACGGAAAGCCAAACAACGTTAATAATCAATCTAAAGTACATGATCGTAATCTAGACATTTTATAGTAATAGCAGAGGTAAGTATATATAAGGAAATTGATTAAAGAACAAGGGAAGAATAAAAGGAGAACATAGCTTCTTGTATAAGTACAAGGGAGAGGACGGATTGAGAACATAGAGCATGTGTGCATAGCAGGAGTGCATGTGGAGATCTACCGCTAAGGCAGATAGATGGTTGCGTGAAAACTCGTCATCGGCCGAAGGGCCGGATGAAGTCCGATAAGGCCGGAGCGTTCCGGAGAAGACTGGAACGTGAAGCCGGAAGAGGACGGAGATGAACGGATGATAACCGGAAGTCATCCGGTCGTAGTCTGGATGTCGTCCGGAATTGAGCCGGAGGTAAACTGGCATAGGCCGGGAGTTGACCAGGAGTTTGACCGGGAGATGGCCGGAGGTTATCGGAATGTGAACAGACGTATACTGGAGTATACCGGAAGTGGTCGGATGAGGTCTGGATGAGTCCGTGGTGGTACGGGATGTAACAGTATCCCCCCTTTACGTTCCTTGCCCTCAAGGAACATCGGAACAAAGATGAACCAGAAGGTATAGGAGGATAAGGGTCTGAGTGACGGAATACGGAGTGGACGGAATGAGGACGGAAGTTGGTGGAAATTGCCAGTGGGTGATAGGATGAGATGATAAGCCAAGCAAAAGTCCAACGAAAAATTAATCTCCCATCGTGGTCCGTTCAGCACCAGGATCATCGGAAAGTGAGTCCGGAGGTGACTAAGGGAGTCCGGTGGATGAGGCCGGAAAATCCGGACGTGAAGGAAGACCTTAGACTAAGGCCGGACGAACCAGACGCCGAAGCAAGGAGTCACGTGCGGAGGAGGAAATGCCGGAGGGCGATAAGCCGAGAAAAGCCGGAGCGTGAGAGAGGACCGGAGAACGGAAGTTTGAACTCTCAATGGGCAAGGCTTTTATCTGAAGAACAGGTCCGACGGAGAGGAGGAGGAATGGCAACGGAAGTTGTTAAAGGCGGAGGTCGAATTGCCGCATCGGCGAAGGAAGTTCGAGCCGGAGGGTGAGAGACATCCAGGAAGCGGAGGGCTAAGCTGGAAGCGCCTAACCTGTGCCGGAGTCCGAGTCGGCGATCCAGCCAACACGAAAGGGATGAACGAGGGTGGCAGAAAGCCGGAGGTGCAACGGAAGTCGCGGAAGAAGGCGAAGGTGAAGGTACGGAAACGGAAATGGATGAAGAAGTTTCGGAATCCAAATGCCGGTGGTTGTGAAATGGAGCCGACAAGTTTTGGAGATTCACCAAAGGTGACCATCGCGGATGAGCAGATAAGTCCTATCGCGAGACCAGAGGTGGTCGGCGAAATCGTGGCGGAATTGTTTCGTTCGCGAAACCTGCTACACGTTTGTTCCACCGTTGAGCCGGAGCGGACGGAAGTAACGGAGCGGAGGTTCGGAGGAAGGAGTTTCCGTGTCGGATTTTGGCACAAGCGGAAACCGTAGCCGACAGATGTAAGCCGGAGGTTTTACGCACAGTAAGCCGAGTTTGGACATAGGCGGAAATGGTCGGGACTGAGATGGTGAATGTTCGATGAATTATTGAGAGCCGGGAATGCGGAGACGAAAGCCGAGGGCGGGGACACCACTACATGCGTCTTCGCAACAAGATCCATATCGGCGAACCGGAAGATCAGGGTAAGTCGAGACCGGAGAATGGAACCGGAAGACTAAGCCGGAGGTTATGCCGGACGAAAAGCCGGAGTAATGAAACTGGTAATGTATGGTGAAGGGAAGGAGGTAGGAAAGCGGACGGAGGACGGAGATCAGTCCAACATCGTCCAATGCTAATCCGTAAGTCTGGAACGGAAATCGCACGTCCGAATGTTGTCAGTGACATATGCCGAGGATCCGCGGGTCAATGCCGCAGAGCGGAGTCAACATCGGAATCGAGGGATAAGTCATATTAGTGATGAGACCGGAAGTGGATGGTGATTTTCCCGAAATGTTGAAGCCGGAAAACCCGGAAGTTCCAGTGGTAACGGAAATGGCAGGAAAGGTGAAGGAAAGCCGGATGGCATGCCGGAACAATTGCCGGATGCGGGGAAGGATGTGTGAGGTCCGAGGATGAGAATCCGAGAATAACTGATTCACCGCGTCAAGTCCGGGAAGGAGAAAATAAGGGAAGCGGAGGCAAAAGCTCCGGAAGCGGCGGAAGATAATTCGCCATGTAATCCAACTCCTGGAACACTGGCACGGAAACCGTGACAGGAATTGTAACGGACATCGCATGAGCGCCGGAAACTTCGGGAAATGGCGGAGGTCCAAGCCTATGCCGGAAACGTGAAGTCCGAGAAGGATAGGGCGGGCGGCGAGAACGAAGTAGATTTCACTCGTCGGAAGTTCGCCGGAACTATGTCCGTTATCGTCCGTCGTGTCCGGCACGGGAAACCGGAGCCGGAACGAACCGGAGAATTTGGGTGAGTTCAACCGTAACACGGATGGCAAAATGGCGGATAAGTCGGAGGAGCCGATTGTGCCGGAAGTCGTTTCCGCGAACCCGCCCGGAGGAGTCCAGGGGCGGAAGTGAACTGGTGAAGGTCCGGAGGAGGATGAATGGGCAGATTGAAGGAAAACAGAAGTTGAAGTCCAGAAACGGACGGAGGTGAGGTCATGGAATGGCCGGAGGATAGCCGGAGTTCGTCTGGAAGTTCCGGTCCATGAGTAGGACATTTCCAAGGATTCCTAAGAAGGGAACAGGATTAAGAGTGGGGTAAATAAAGAGCCAGATGAACGGAAGGCTCAAGGGT